>BQNB010002923.1:45289-119621 GCA_026074375.1 Tanacetum coccineum
TGGGTAGTCCCATTTGTGGTAACATGGGATTTGTGTTGAGATGAAGTATTGCGAGTGGAGTGATGGTGTGGTTGTTGGATGTGTTAGGATGTGTGTTAAGGTGTTTAGTCTTTGTTCCCATGTTGTTTCTTCCATTTTTGAAAGGGTGGTTTGGATTGAATAGGTGTAGTGTGGCTCTTGTAGTCTTGTGGTGGTGAATTTTACCACTATGGAGTAGTTATTTATACTACGTTATAATATAAAGTATTTGAGACACTTTTATATTTAGAATGTCTGATAATTCAGACTTTTTTGTTTTTTTTTTTTGGAAATATCTTTTTTAAACAAGAAACACATCCATCTTATTTTATGTAACAACCTTTTGTAACATTTTTTTGTTATGTGCAATCTTGACCATCCATCTCATTTTAGGGAAACACATCTTGAAATGACATGTGTCACTTTTTATAATTAAAAAAACACCTTTATTTTTAAATTAAAATATCTTTTTATCTATTTATTTTTTTATGATTTAATTTCACCATAGTTTTTAAAATTTTGTGCTCTTTAATTCAACATCTATTTTGATATATTTTTAATAATTTTTATTTTTATTATTTTTAACTCTCCCGAAACCGTTGCTTTGCGCGGGTAACATGCTAGTAACTTATCATGTATCCAAATAGGGGTGTCACAAAGCAGGTAATACCCATGAATCAATAACAAAAACCGAACCGAATCGCGAAAATTGAACCGAATTCGTTACTGAACCGAATTTGTCAAAACCAAACAGAACTGAATTATATATTCGGTTTTCGGTTTGGATACACTTTTGGCAAAATGTAAATTGTATCAGACCGAAAACTAAATTCGTATAAACATATATATTTTTTATATGTTTATATGATAAGTGTTAAATTGTATATATAAAATACCCAGGATTTTGCCAATAAAAGCCAAAAAAATATGCCAAAAGATGGAAATATGTGTGCTTTTGTGTCTTAACGTGCAGGAAAGGATATCAAAGTCAAAAAGAGCAAAAACGACCAAAAACCGACAAGAAATGAAAAGACAAGTGATCAAGAGAAAGTTTTGAAGCCAATATCGAAAGCCGGATCAAGACCGTGGTCGAGAAAAGTCAAGAAAGTAAAGAAAAGGACAAAGGAAAAATGACCATTTTGCCCTTACAATGGAAGATTAAATTACTAAAATACCCTTTGGGCCCTTCTACACCATTCGGATCACAAAAGCCCAACAATGAGCCCAAAATCAAAGCCCATTTCTTGTTTTTAAAACTACATGGGCCAGAAATGTCAATTCTAAAACTCACTTACACTACACCATTGAAAAAGAAACAGAGGGACTTGTTATGCAATTAACCCAAACTTTCAAACACAAACGCGGTTTAACTTTTCCTCCTAACAACCTTATAACGACTTTTCCCGCCAAAAAGCCCGAACAAACCCAACCTTCCCAAATCCCTCTCCCGTTTCTTCCAACTCCATCCCACCAATCAAAGTCCTTCTCCACGTCATTTTGCACACCTGGCAAGCAGTGATTGGTGCGAACACCTCACCCATCACATCCAACGGCTAAGATTCAAGTTAAAAGAGATCAACGGCTTGGAATGATTGAAGTTCTCATCTTCTCCTCACCTTCACCTATAAATAGGAGCTGGTTATTCAGTTTTAGAGAGTTAGAGTTAGTGAATTTAGTTTTTTGTAAATTTTCCTTTTCAATTTTACTTGTACTGTTCATCTTTTCAAATTGAGTTTTAAACTTTCAAATCATTTGTACTTCCTGTTTCTTATCCTGTACTATTCTTTTGAAAGCAATAAAACTAGTTGAGTTGTGTTTGTGTTTAAGTTTACATGTTATAAGTCAGTTTTAGCTAATAAGCTCATTTCAGCTTATTGAGCTTAAGCTCAGGTTTTAGAGGCTAAGGTAGCCATTAGGATTGTGTTTTAAGGTCACTCACTCAACAAGAGTGACCTAGAGTTCAGAGACTACATAAATCAAGGTTTTCATTGTTTAATTTTTATCTCAGCTCAATTTCAGCTTAAATCATTTGCTTATTGCTATTCATTCTTGTTCATTCCTTTTCAAACATGTTTGTTTAGGTTTATTTTCTATCTGTTTTAAGTTTTCATTAGTTAAAACTTGTTTAATCTTCATTTTGTCTTTAATTCTGTCATAATAGTAGGAAAAGCTAGCTGATAAACTAGCTTATTTCTTTTAATAAGTTCTGGTTTTGAGTGCTTAAATAGCTTAAGTAGTTTAGTTTTTATAAAAGTAGATATAAGGATTAGCTAGTTTAGGTTTTAAAATAGATTTTAAAAGCAAATAAGAATTAGGCAGTTTAGTTAACTAGTGTTTGGAATTACACAATTTTGACTCTAAAAGTCAATGACCATTAGTCTAATCCTTTTCTTTAGTTGAGTTTCTTATAAAAGACAAGATTTCTAAAGGTTTCAGGAGTCAATTTGCATTTTTAAAGATTTAAAGCTTAAAATAGTTTGCTAGCACCAGGACACTTTAAAGTGTCAAGTAGATTTAGAGTCAAGTCACTCACAGCATTCTAGTGTTCAAATTTGGTTAATGTAGGCTTAGAAACATATAGATAGGCAGTTTATGAGTTCTCAACTTAGAGTTTTGGCCTGCACTTAAGGTTTTGCCAATTACATCAGCATTAGCAGTATTTACTCAGTAAGTACTGCTGATGCTCATCATTTTCTAGTTACTTTTTAGCACTTGAAAGTAAGTAGTAAGGATTTAGCTTTAAGCAACTTAGTAGTATTCCATTAGCTCTATATAGATCATCTCTTAACTTTCATTTTTAAGCTTTAGACTAGTCCTTATGTTCTTACAAAAGTGGTATTAGCAGCAGCTGAGATTTCTTGCTTATTTCTTTTGGATTCCTATTTTCTAGTTGTTCATTCCAAAATCCTTTTATCTAGGTTTCTTCTATATTCATAGTATAGCTTATTTTCAAAATTTCAGTTTCTAGAATTTAGATTTGAGCTAGTTAGCTTATTAGAAATTGCTTAATATCAGTAATCAAGCCTGAACCTTTACTTTTTAAGAGCAAATTTCTTGATTATCTAGTATCCTTTTAGCTTATTTCTTTTTAGATATCCTTAGTACACATTATAAGCTTCATGTAGTTTCTTTTGGTTCTTAATTTCATTGAGTAATAAGCTAGAAATAAGCCAAAGTTTAGAAAAGTTAGAATTTCAAAGAAACATAATAGTTTCTGTAGCACAGCTTAAAAAGTTAAATTTCTTGCTTATCTAGTTGATAAAAGGTCAAAGTGCTTTTGTTAAAGTTGTAGTATAAAAGCTCAGGAGTAACTTTACTGTTTTAAGTTTTTGCTTATTTTCACTTTTGTAATAAGCTAAATTGTGCTTAAGTCGTAGGGTCTGTTTGGTACTTTTTCAATAGTTAAGGGTGTGTTATTTTCATTATAGTGTAAATTTTTGTTACTTACCCCGCCTACCCTTTACTTTTATCTTTTGCAATTTCTACCCTGTTCTTTTAGGTTAATAAATTAGTTTTAATATTTTTAATATTAGGTTTAATAAAATTAGGGTTTAGGTTTTAATAAGCAAAATTAGGGTTCAATTGATTAGTAAAAATTGGGCATTTTCATACCATTAGTTTTCTGCACATTTTCAGTAGTTAAATTTCATTTTTCTTTATTTTTCCAATAAAATTTGTATTTTCTAGAAATTAAATCGATATAGGTTCTTTAAGTAATTTCTTTTTCTTAAGAAATTCATAAAAAATAAAAAAATAGTTGGAAAAATCTAATTCTTTTTGTAATAATTTTTTTTTCATTCTAGTATTTTTGAAAAATAAAAATAAATTTTTAGTGTTAATTTTTAGAAAAAGTTTATTTTTAGTTAATTCATTTTTCTTTAGAAATTCATAGAAAATTCAAAAATAGTTAAAAAATTCTAATTCTTTTTCCTAAAATTTTCTTTTTAAATTTGTGATTTTTAGGTATAAAATTTATATTATTAGTGCTCGTAAGATTTTTTAATTCTAGTTTTTAGCTCAACGTTTTTAATTCACGTTTGTTAAATTTTCGTATTATTTTCATCGTTTTTAATTCTATAATCGTATTTTATATTTTAATTGATGCTATTATAACGTAGGTGTAAACTCAAATTTCAAAAATCCTTTCTCCATTTCATCTACGAATCCGAATTATTCCCGAATTTCAATTCACGACTTCGTTGGGATACGACCCGAGAAGAAAATACTTCCCGGTTAAAAATATACGTATTGTGTTTTCTTAAGTGAGATTTTATCCTTTTATATTCTCTTGTTTGAGAAGTAATTTGGAAAGAATTGTCACGGGATTTATACTATACATATATAAATTTGACTAGTGCTTACACACGTACCAAATTTTGGCGCCGCTGCCGGGGAAATCGTGAACGATTTTTGAGGATATTCGTTGAAGTAGAGTTTTGAAGACCCTTCCTTTTTGGAAGTTACTTTGCTATTTTTGTATATATTATATAAAAATACAAAACGTTCATTAATTCGATTCCTATCGAATTAGTAGCACCAAAAGAAAAAAAATAATATAAAAAAATATCAAATTTTTTTAGTTAAAATACAAAAAAATAAAATAAACATATTTGGATACTAGCTATCCATCTTAAACCATTCCAATAAACAACAAAATTAATCGTGAGTTACTCGCGAGGTACGACGGACCTTCGAGTTTACAAACTATAAGGTGAGTATAAGGAAAGGTGATAGCTACTTGCTAAGAAGTCATTGCGGCTCGCTAAGCTTTTCCGCTCACTTGTGCGTAATCTTGGAGACTTATCGTGAAGCTTGTAATTAACGGTTACCAAAAAAATATTTTTCTTTTTGTTTTCCTTCCTAATAAATACTAAAAATTGTAAATTTCCCCAAAAATAATCTTCTTAATCCCAAATTCTTCTTTTATTTTCACTAGTGCATGCGCACTCGTTCTTCCTTGGAATACACAATTCCGAGAAGACGTAATCGTCGACGTTCTCGACAACAACAAGAGGCAATCCCTATTGTTGATAAGGATCCGATTCCAATGGCCGATGACCGACCTATGGCCGAGCAACTTCAAGCTCCCACCGGGGGGTTTGAAAGTGCTATAGTTGTACCACCCATCAATGCTCAAAATTTTGAACTAAAATCCTCTCTCATTAATCTTGTTCAAAATCGAATTTTTCGAGGAGGTAATGATGAGGAGCCTCATGCTCATATTCGTCATTTTGAGAGCATAACTAATAATCAAAGGTACCCGGATGTACCTAACACCACCATCAAACTTCTTCTCTTTCCATTTTCTCTTGACGGGGTTGCCAAAACATGGCTTGACAAAGAACCCCCGAACTCTATTCTTACATGGGATGACTTAGTGTCTAAGTTCATCAACTTTTTCTTTCCACCTTCTAAGACTACCAATCTTCGGAATGAAATAACGAATTTTCGACAAATTGCTCAAGAATCTTTCTCCGAAGCTTGGGAGCGTTTCAAGGAACTTCTAAGGAAGTGTCCTCATCACGGGTTTTCGCTCATGCACCAATTAGACACATTCTATAATTCGTTGAGCTATAATGATCAAGATTCTCTTAATTCCGCTGCCGGTGGCAATTTTCTCTACAAAAGTCCAACCGAAGGATTACAAATCATAGAGAATAAAGCCAAAGTTAGATGTTCACGGAACGCCGTGATGCGAGTGAGTACGAATGCTCCTCCATCTTCTTCTACTTCTTCATCATCTAACTTCGAATTCCAACAAATGGCGGCGGCATTAGAGGATAAGATGACTTTGACTTTTAGGAATGAAATGAATGAGATGAAAAATATGATGAAAGCTCTTGTGCCTACTCCCGTTCCGATTAAAGCGGTGGAGGAAAGGTGTACTACTTGTGGTAGTAATCATAGTTTTAATGTGTGCCCAATGACTAGAGGAGGTTATGAGTACCCGGTTTATCATGATAATTTCCAACAATTTCAACAAACCGCTTCGGTCGGTAACTTTGTTCAAAATGGAAATTCTGGATACCGTCCTCCCAACTTAGCGAACCAAATAAGACCACCGGGCTTTAATCAACAGAATAACAATAGGAATGTGAATGTTAATCAAGGTTATAATAGGACTGGGAATAATGGGAACCAAGTTAACCATGGAGCTAACTCGGGCTTAACACAACAAGCTCAAGCTTATCAAGCCCCGAGTACACAAGTTCCGGTGACTTATGCTAGATTTGAGGCTTACACAAAAGCAAATGATGTTACTTTGAATAATTTGCAAAAGAATTTGAATGATTTCAAAAGGGAACAACAAGATTTTCAAAATGAGCAAAGGAATTTTCAAAATATGATGCTTAACATGTTTCAAAAGCAAATGGGAAATAACAATGCATCTGGTTCGGGAACTTTACCAAGTAATACTATTCCTAATCCTAGAAATGAAGTCAAGGCTATCACCACTAGGAGTGGTTTAGCCTATGATGGACCATTACCTCCGATGCCTCCTCCTTATGTCAATCCGGACAATGAGGATGGTAAGGAAACTGAGGTGACCAAGGACCAAGTGCAACCTACAAGTTTACAAAGTACCGCAAGAGTCCAACCTCCGGTAGTTCAAAACAAGGAAAAGGTCCAAAATAAGGAAAAAGAACCCATTGTTGAGCCTAGTGTTGTTAATGAACCTTTCAAGACTAAGACAAATTTGCCTTACCCTTCAAGAGTTGAAAAGGACAAAAATCGTGAAAGAGATGATATCTTAGCTTCAAAGTTCATAGAAATCTTCCGTGATCTTCACTTTGAGCTTAGCTTTGCGGATGCTCTTGTCCACATGCCCAAATTTGCCTTAATGATCAAAAAGTTGTTAAGTAATAAGGACAAATTGATTGAGATAACAAAGACACCAATGAATGCTAATTGCTCCGCGGTCATTCTCAAAAAGCTTCCCGAAAAGCTTGGTGACCCAGGACGATTTCTCATTCCTTGTGATTTTGGGGAGTTTGATAATCACTTGGCACTAGCGGATCTAGGTGCAAGTATCAATCTCATGCCCTTGTCTATTTGGAAAAAACTTGGACTTCCCGACCTTACAAGTACTAGAATGGTTCTAGAATTAGCCGACCGAACAATTTCTAAACCCCTCGGGATAGCCGAAAATGTGTTCGTTAAGGTCGGAAAATTCTATTTCCCGGTCGATTTTGTGATATTAGACTTTGTTGCGGACCCCCGTGTTCCTTTGATTTTAGGAAGGCCATTTTTGAGCACAGCTCATGCCTTGATTGATGTTTATGAGGGGGAGATCATTTTAAGATATGATGATCAATCCTTGATCCTAAAGTGTGGTGATACTCCCACAATTTCTTATGATAATTTTGAATCCGTGAAATGAATTAACCTTATTGATGCAACTTGTGCGGAGTATGCTCCAAAAGTATTATACTTTACCGAGAGTGGTGATTCCATTTCTATCATTTCGGATCCTCCTTCTTTCACTCCTTTTGAAGGAAGTGAGATGATTCTTGAGGAAGAAATAGAAGAGTTTTTAAAACATGATGAATCTTTAAACATGGATTTAAATGCTGAATTTAATGATGAGGAGGGTGATGTAACTTACTTGGAAAAATTGATCGAAGTTTTAAATGATGATCCTTTTTCACCACCCACTCCTCTTGTGTTCAAAAAGGAAGTTAAAAATGTTGAATCAGTCAAAACATCAATAGAGGAACCACCCGAGCTTGAACTCAAAGAGTTGCCTTCTCATCTTGAATACGCTTTTCTTGAAAAGGATAATAAACTACCCGTTATAATTTCAAAAGATTTAAAAGATGATGACAAGGTAAAACTTATTGAGGTCCTTAAGGCTCACAAAAGTGCTCTTGCTTGGAAAATCTCCGACATTAAGGGAATTGACCCAAAGTTTTGTACCCACAAAATCTTAATGGAGGTTGATTACAAACCAGTAGTTCAAATGCAAAGAAGGGTCAACCCTAAAATACATAAGGTTATTAAGAAAGAGGTCATCAAGCTTCTTGATGCTGGCTTGATTTACCCCATATCGGATAGCCCATGGGTTAGCCCGGTTCATTACGTGCCTAAAAAAGGAGGGATGACCGTGGTGATGAATGATGACAATGAACTTATTCCAACCCGACTTGTGACTGGTTGGAGAGTTTGCATTGATTTTAGGAAGTTGAATGATGCTACTAGGAATGACCATTTTCCCTTGCCTTTCATGGACCAAATGCTTGAAAGGTTAGCGGGAAATGAGTTCTATTGCTTCTTAGATAGATTTTTAGGGTACTTTCAAATCCCAATTGACCCACAAGACCAAGAAAAGACCACCTTTACTTACCCCTATGGGACCTTTGCCTACAAAAGAATGCCTTTTGGCCTTTGTAATGCACCGGGGACCTTTCAAAGGTGCATGACGGCCATATTCCATGATATGATAGAAACAACCATGGAGGTTTTTATGGATGACTTTTCGGTTTTTGGGGATAATTTTTCAAAGTGCCTTGATAATCTTGATAAAATGCTTAATCGATGTGAAGAAACAAATCTTGTGCTTAATTGGGAAAAATGCCATTTCATGGTAAAAGAAGGAATAGTTTTGGGACATAAAATTTCTAAAAGCGGTTTAGAAGTTGATAGGGCAAAAGTAGAAGTGATAGCTAAATTACCTTACCCGACCACGGTAAAAGGAGTCCGAAGTTTTTTAGGTCATGCGGGTTTTTATCGAAGGTTCATACAAGACTTTTCAAAAATTGCAAGACCCATGACTCATCTCTTGGAAAAAGAAACTCCTTTTGTCTTTTCGGATGAGTGTAAACAAGCTTTTAATGATCTTAGAAAGAAGTTGATTGAATCACCAATACTTGTTGTGCCTAATTGGGATTATGATTTTGAAATCATGTGTGATGCTAGTGACTTTGCTCTTGGAGCCGTTCTAGGTCAAAGAAAGGACAAACATTTTCATCCTATTCACTATGCGAGTAAGACTATGACCGGGGCTCAACTTCATTACACTACAACCGAAAAGGAAATGCTAGCCGTAGTATATGCCTTAGAGAAGTTTCGACCCTATCTAGTCTTATCGAAGACCATAGTGTATACGGATCATTCGGCTATTAAGTACCTAATGGCTAAGCAAGATGCTAAGTCAAGGTTACTTAGGTGGATTCTCTTACTCCAAGAGTTCAATCTTGAAATAAGGGACAAAAAAGGAGCCGAGAATGTAGCCGCCGATCACCTTTCTAGACTCGAGAACCCTCACAAGAGTGAACTTGAAAAGAAGGATATAACCGAATCCTTTCCTTTAGAGTCACTAGGGAAAGTTGAAGAGGTCAAAGAGATTAATGTGAATGTGCTTAGTGATAATACCACGCCATGGTTCGCCGACTTAGCGAACTACCATGCGGGTAATTTTGTTAAAAAAGGAATGAGTTCTCAACAAAGGAAAAAGTTTTTCAAAGATGCTAAACATTACTATTGGGATGACCCGTACTTGTTTAAAATTTGTGCGGACCAAGTCATTAGACGATGTGTTTTTGGCAAAGAGGCTAATGAGATTCTCATGGCTTGTCACAACGGACCTACGGGAGGCCATCATAGTGCCAATTACACCGCTCGTAAAGTGAGGCGCTAGCTTGCTTCATTATATTCTATAAGCGGAGCGACTTGTCGAGTCTACGAAGCTTCGTAGTTGCTTCCCCCTCCCCCTTTCTTTTGCCCCGCCATGCCACTTGTATATAGACAACAATAGCGCCCAAGATTTTCCCTTCGCGTAGTTCATTGAACCTTCCAACTTCACTCCGTGGCCAACCGGACTCGGAATGGAAGAGCTGTGAAGGACAAAGCCAAAGCAAAGCCAAAGACCAGAAAAGTCAAAGTCAAAAGTCAACTCAACAAATCAACAGTCAAAACCAAAGCCGTAATTGAAGAATACCATTGGTTGCAATCTCAACCCATCTGATGGGCCGGGAAAGCCCAATAGTATATTAACGAAGACTGTGAAGACCAAATGGGCCCTCAATCAATGACAACAACCCATTTGTGTGCAATTGACAGAGACTATGAAGACTTTGAAGACCCGATCCTAGCCCTTGAACAAACCAATCTCAGCCAGTATACACACAAAACCCACCCAAACCTTATTGGGCCTTAAAAAGCCCAATAACACAAGCCAAACCCTTATTGGGCCCAAACACACCCAGTTAAGCCCAATACCATTTTTTATAAACCCTGGGGACCTAAATTGTCAAGTTTAAAAATGTTTGTAAAAAGAAAAAGTGTTTTAAAAATATAAGGGACTGAATTTGCAAGTTTCCAAAACTTTTATCTCTTTATAAAACACAAGGGCCGAAACTGCAATTCACCCTTTCTTTCTTTAAATCCTTTTGATTAAAACACAAGGGTCCAAAATTGGCCAATTCCAAACTCTTTTATAACTAAAGAAAAAAGAAACTAAAAGAAATGGAAAGAAATAAGAAGTCCAGGGTTTCTTTTTGCCAATCTCAAACTTTCAAACCTGTTAACCAATAAACGCTCACCCCTCCCAAAGCTTTCCCGCCACCACTCTCAATCCCCTCAAACTCACGAGATACCACCCAATCTTTTACCCAACCCCTCCTAAATCCAGTCCTAACCTTAAACCCACTCCCACTAATCTTTTAAACTGCCACCTTGGCAATCCCCCTCAACCCAAGAAAAATCCATGGCCGGAAATGAGTATAAACAAACACAACCCCAATCCTAGGGCTGGGATTGATGCTGAGGTTTTGTACACACACAACAAACACAACAAGAAGAAGTATGGAAGCCTTGGACTTCTATAAAAAGAAGACAAAGAGCACAAGAGACACACCAACTTTCTTTCTTATTTTTTAGCTTAAATTGTATTTGAATTTAGTTTACTTATCTTTAAAAGCTTTTGTAACCTCAATTCAGTAAATAAAAATCATTTTTGCAATCAATTCTTTCTACAATTTTTATTTTCAAGTTTATTTCACAAAATGGTTCATAGCACTCAAAAAGCGATTTAGTCTATAAGCTAAATTAACTCTCCTTTAATACCCGCGTTAACTATAATCACCTAAAAATCAATTGGGTCATTGATTACCTTATGCCATTTTGTTTAATTTTTAAATGGAAGAGGGGCGTGGCAAGGAAGAGCCCTATGACTCAAATTCCAGCTTATCCTCAAGCTGGAAAAGCTAGTAGCTGACCTCTTTGGGACCCTTTGTTCAGCTAAGGGCAAGTGTAAGTCTTTCTTTAACTTTTCCTTATTTTTCATTAGTTTGTAATTTAAACTTTGCTTAAATACCTTAAAGTGATTTTTAGCTTAAATCAATAATTAAAATAAGTTAAAATAAGCTGTGTACCTTTATAGAGTTGACTAGGAACAGCAGTAAATTGGGATAAGTAAGTTAGTCATTTATGGCCTTTGCCCTTTAAGATTTTAAACTCAGCTTAAGTCACTTGTACTTTCCTTATTCTCATCTTGTACTTCATCTATTTGTGTAATACAATTCAGTTTACAAGTGTTTGTGTACTTTGATTTCAATATTAAGTCGTTTTCATCAAATAAGCTCTCAATAAGCTCATTTGAGCTTATTCTTGTTTATAAGCTCAAAATTAGTTTAAAACCTGTTTTTAGACCTTCATTTACTCAATCTTGTCAATTTTAATCAAAATCATGATCACTTGAGTGTTTTTGAGTTGACTTTGAAGATACAAGGAGGAATAAGCTCAAAATCAGCTTATTGTGGTTTTTAAGGTTTAGAGGCTTGGGAGCCACTTAGGTGCATGATTGTGAGCCACTCACTCTACAAGAGTGGCTAAGGGGTGAGACATTCATTTTCAGGTTTTATTTTCTTTAATTCATTGTAGCATTAGATTTGATAGCTTAATCAACTAGCTTATTCTATTGCCCTTTTTGTGCTTTATCTTGTTTAAACTTGTTTAGCTAGTTTAGTGATTCAAATGCATTAGTTAGTTGAAGTATTAATTCATTGGGAACTTAAAAGTTGAATTCTGTCTACTAAGAGTAGTAAGAAGCTAGCTGAGAATCTAGCTTATTTCTCTACATAAGCTAGGTTTTTTAGTGCTTCATTAGTTTATTTAGCTTAGTTAAAATAAGTGTAGATATAAGGTTTTAATAGTTTAAGCTTTGAAATAGATTTTAAGTACGTTCTAGTTTAGACAGTTAGAATAAGAGGGTGTTTGGATTAATGCATTTTTGACTTAAAAAGTCAACACAATTTAGTTTAAGCACTTTACCTAGTTGAGTTTAACAAAGTAATGGAGTTTTAAACAGGTTTTAGAAGTTAGTTTGTTGAAATAAATGATTTAGAGTTTAAAATTTCCTTTCTAGAACCAGGGCACTTTAAGGTTTTTTTAAGTATTGTAGATTTAAGGTGTTTCATTAATTTTGTTGATCACATTTGGTTAATGCAGACTTAAATACATGTAGTAAGTAAGTTTGTGAGTTTAGAATCAAGCATTTTGTCCTGCACTTTAGGAGATTACCAATTGCATCAGCAAACAAAATGTTTTGATAAATTGGTGAAAGATTTTTTAAGTCCTACTTCCATTTATGATAACATTTCCATTGGATATTTGGGGACAATTGGAATTAAAGAGATTGATACTCCTATTACACCCGACATTCCCTTAAGGGAAGAGACCCCTAGATATTTCTATGATGGTTCAATGGATAATGGGGAGGATATCATTCCATTAATGAGGATTTCAAAAGAAACCGGTTTACCCGAGAAAATAATTGACAAATCTTTAAGTGAATCTTTTGTTTCAAGAATGAATGTTTGTCAACCAATTCCGATTACACCCGATGTCCCGATTTTAGAAACCGTTAACTCTTTAAAAATGGGAGAAGTGCATTTTGACACATCAAAAGATTCATTCGAATCTAGTGTTCGAGATTCCTTCTCAATCCCAAGAGAGTCTAACGATCTTTCTAATGGTAAAGAATTCAAATTCCGAAACCATTGTCGATGTGCCCATTAAGGATTCTCTTTTAATGGTGGATGAGCAAATCAACACTACTCCTTCAACGGAGTCAGACGAAATAAAAAAGTCTAGTGTTGAGATTCTTAATCCTATCCCAAGAGAGTCCAACGATGCAAAGGAATGTGAGATTTCTATAAAGGGAAATGCAATGGAATCTAAATTCAAGAGTTTTGAAAATGTGCTTTTTGAACAAAACAAAGAATTCTCAAGTTATGACGAGTCAAGTTCGAAAGTGGAAAATAAATTTGATACATTTAAATGTTTTTCAAATCCATTTTTTGAACTCGATGAGGAAATCATTACTTTGGAGAAAGATGTCTTTCAAAATGAGGTTATTTCAAATCAAGAGAAAATTAATGATACTTGTGAAACGGAGGGAGATTTAAAGTTTTTCGATGATTTGCTTAATGAAAACCCTCTCCCTCTGGATGTTTCTAATGTTGAAAATGATTTTCAAGATAATAAGGAGGAGATTGATATATCTTGTGATATGATTCCTCCGGGAATTGATACCGATGATGACTCGGAAGGGGACGTTCCTCCTTTTGAGGAACCACTTGACGATGTTCTCTTTCCCCTTCCCGAGGTCGATATTTTACCCATCAAGGTTGAGCCCGTAGAGGTCATGTTTAATGACTCACATACTTATGGGGAAAATATTTCACA
The DNA here is from genome assembly GCA_026074375.1 of Tanacetum coccineum. Classification (NCBI taxonomy): domain Eukaryota; kingdom Viridiplantae; phylum Streptophyta; class Magnoliopsida; order Asterales; family Asteraceae; genus Tanacetum; species Tanacetum coccineum. The sequence goes on from BQNB010002923.1 coordinate 58,994, forward strand.
AGTTGAAAGGGAATTTCTTTCCATGGTCGATGAATTGTTAAATCTTTCTAATGATGATGAAACCTTTGACCCGGGAGGAGGTGAAAATGATGTTTTGCTTAATAATGGAGAAAACAATGATTTAAACGTTTTCACATTACGAACATTTTTACCATTTGTCACCTACCCCGTGGTTTTACCTTTATCTCACTCCACCGGGAGTGAAGATACGATTTTTGAACCAGGCATTTTAAATGAAAAATCAAAACAAGTTTTAATAGGAAAGAGTTCTTTAACTCTTGGAATTTTTAGCCCACCCGACCCACCCTTCATCCATACTACTTCTGTAGTTTGGGGAGAACTCCGTCCTTCGGAATTTCTTCACCCTCACTATTACCCACCATAAAAACCTAGTTTGGGGAAAGAGTCAAGCGAAGGGGACTCTATAATAAACAAGCGCTTCGTGGGAGGCACCCCATGCTTATCCTTTTTATTTTCTTTTGATTTTTTCTTTGCTTCCCCAAGGACAAATCAATTCGGGGGCGAGTATAGCTTGTACTCGGTTAACAAAAACTAAGCCGTTTTAAGATGTTTTTGAGCTAACAATGTAAAAGATGAGAGGAAGCTTGTTCTCTTTCGTTCTTGTTGGTTGTTTGTGCTTATTTGTCTAGGTTTTCCGGATTTTGGAAGATTCATGGTTCAAAATTGTGGAAGGACAAAGCAATGCCCACAATTTCCATTGATGGTCTCCAATCTTCTCTTCATAAAGTGGGAAATCTCTTATCCTTGTCTTTATCGAACTAACATCTATTCTTTTGGCATGGCCTTAGAATTTTTGTTAAAGATTCCTTTTGACCCTTATTTTTAAACTTTGAGGACAAAGTTTCATTTTAGTTTGGGGAAGGATATCTTCGATATTGACTTGCACTTCACGCAACCTTGTTTGAATCTTTTTGAATTACCTTTTTGTGAAAAAGTGAAAATTTTTAAATTTTTGCTTACAAGAAAAGCTCAAAAGAAGCTTAGTTTGGAAAAAACACCACTTTTTGGTAGTCCGTTGGTGAGAAATAGGAGTTAATTTTGACTTGACCGGGTGAAAATGCCCTAGCTAGTTCTTTAACCTACCTTTTGTAGGGCCAAGCTTTCACAAATCCTATTGCATTGGATTTTAAAATGTGAAGAACAAGAGATGATGTAGTTAAATATAAGTGTATTTGCTTAAGCAAGGTTTATTTGGAAAACCTAAAGCTTATATGAATGATTTGTGTCTTTTAACTCCCACAAGCTCTTAACACACCTAATCATACGTGCTCTTTTGAATTTAACTAAGTCAACCAATGTCTTTAGAAAAAGTCTTACATTTTGGAAAGTAATTCATCTATTATGTAAGTAAGATTTTTGGTTTCAAATTTATAAGTTGATTTTCTAAAGTGAAATTTTTCCATTCACCAAAAATATAATTATAAAAAGAATGCCAATGAAGCATTTCTAATGCAAAAGCATTATTTTTCGTGCCAATGAAGCATTCGCAAAAATAGAATAATAAAAGCTATATATAGTCTTAATCGTTGGCGTACCATGTTAAAGTAGAGACTCGGATTGGGATCGCAACTAAGGAATTAAGACTATGTACGGGTGAATCCAAGGTTCGTAGGCATTCATCACTAGGGAGCGCGACCTAGGTGGTGATTGCAACTAAGGGACTTTGGATTCTAGGCTTTGTAGGAAGAAGGTGTTGTCGCGATAACCCCACAAACGTTTATTACGGATTGAGTAGTTCGAATTAAATATTAAATAAATAAATATATTTTAAAACTAAGAATACCGGTTTTTAGATGCGATATCCTATTTGGAGAAGGCCTAAGTGGGGTTCGAACTAAGAACTCATTCCTATTTAAAAAAAAAAATTATAGAATATTTAGGAAAATAAAAGAAGTGGTAAAAATTTCATTTTCTAAAAACAAGTTATAAATTTTGTTTCCAATTTCTTTTAGCTTGAGTTTATGTTTTATCTATGTTATTAACATTTAAGCTCACAAGGCTTAAGTGTAAAGCTTAGATGGATTTCAACTATAAAGATAAATTGATCTATGGTTAAGTTGAAAAGAGTGCACATATCTTAATCATTAATTTATTCTTGGGAGTGAAAAGTTCACAAGTTGTAAGTATAAGAGCTTAACCATTTGGACTTATATTGAGAATGATCTTGTTTTAATAGCTTGTTTAGTCTATGAAAAGTCAGGACTACGAATATTCCTCTTTTTGTGCTCTATTAATCTTAGAGTAGCCGATTTCAAAGAGCCTATAGTTGCAAAAATTACAATAGATTCCATTAATGTGTTTCCATGGAATAAAATGTTGAGAAAAAGCTTAAGATGTTTAAAAAGGGGATTCATAAAAGGTGAAAACAAGGGCATTTTGGAAACTTGTTAGTTTACAAAGTGTACACTTAATAAAATTGCGTGAGGACACGGCAATCCTTTAGTTTAGGGAATTTTGATAAGTGTTAAATTGTATACATAAAATACCCAGGATTTCGCCAATAAAAGCCAAAAAAATATGCCAAAAGATGGAAATATGTGTGCTTTTGTGTCTCAACGTGCAGGAAAGGATATCAAAGTCAAAAAGAGCAAAAACGAGCAAAAACCGACAAGAAATGAAGAGACAAGTACAAGAGAAAGATTTGAAGCCAATATCGAAAGCCGGATCAAGACCGTGGTCGAGAAAAGTCAAGAAAGTAAAGAAAAGGACAAAGGAAAAATGACCATTTTGCCCTTACAATGGAAGATTAAAAGACTAAAATACCCTTTGGGCCCTTCTATACTATTCGGATCACAAAAGCCCAACAATGAGCCCAAAATCAAAACCATTTCTTGTTTTAAAAACTACAAGGGCCAGAAATGTCAATTCTAAAACTCACTTATACACTACACGGTTGAAAAAGAAACAGAGGGACTTGTTCTGCAATTAACTCAAACTTTCAAACACAAACGCGGTTTAACTTTTCCTTCTAACAACCTTATAACGACTTTTCCCGCCAAAACCCTAACAAGCCCAAATCCCTCTTTTCTTCTTCCCCAGCTCTCCCTACTCTTCCCCCACCTCGTATTTACAATCTCCACGTCATTTTTATGACGTGGCAGCCTCCCATTGGTCTGAACACCTCACCCATCACATCCAACGGCTAAGATTCAAGAAAAAGACATCCAACGGCTAGGAATGCTTGGAGTTCTCAATCTTCTCCTCACCTTCACCTATAAATAGGAGCTTGTTATTCAGTTTTAAAGGAGAAGAGTGAGAGTTAGTTCAGTTTTTCTTTGTAATTTTCTCTTTTTAGCTTTACGAGTACTGTTCATTTTTTTCAAATCGAGCTTTTAAATTTTCAAGTCAGTTGTACTCTTTGTTCCTGATCTTGTACTATTCTTTCTAAAAGCAATAAAATAGTTGAGTTGTGTTTGTGTTCAAGTTTTCATGTTATAATTCAGTTTTAGCTAATAAGCTTGTAATAAGCTCAATTGAGCTTATTCTATTTTCTCTATTTCAAAAGTTGTTCAAATTTTGTTAAAAGTTTTTTAAATACTGTAATTTTCTATTCTAGTTCAATAATGTTCATTTGAGTTTAGTGTGATTGAGTTTGGAAGTAATAAAGAAAAAATAAGCAACTTTCAGCTTATTGAGCTTATAGCTTATTGGTTTAGAGGCAAGGTGCCATATAGGTGTTGAATTTGAAAGCCACTCACTCAGAAAGAGTGGCTAGGGTCAGAGACTACAAATTCAAAGGTTTAGCTTCATGTTTTTAATTTCAGCATTCATATAGCTTAATTCAATAGCTTATTGCATTGTCTTATTTGTGTTTAAGCCTATCCAATATTACTTAGTTAGCTTAGAGATTCAAATGCTTTAAGCTGTTGTAGTTAGAATCCATTAAGGTTTCATTTTTTTAAATTCTGTCATTTAGAAGGTTAAGCCTAGCTGAGGAAGTATTTCTTTTTGAAACATAAGCTAGGAATTTTAGAGCTTAAATAGCTTAATTAGACTAGATATAGCTAGAGTAGATATAAGGTTTTTAGTTATTTAGCTTAAAAATAGATTTTAAAAGCTGTTTAGAAATAATCAAGAAGTGTAAGGAGTGTTTGGCATTATAGAATTTTGACTCTAAAAGTCAATGACCATTAGTCTAATCCTTTTCTTTAGTTGAGTTTCTTATAAAAGACAAGTTTTCCAAAGGTTTCAGAAGTTAAGTTGCATTTTTAAAGATTCTATAGCTTAAAATAGTTTGCTAGCACCAGGACACTTTAAAGTGTTAAGTAGATTTGGAGTTAGATCACTCACAGCATTCTAGTGTTAAAATTTGGTTAATGTAGGTTTAGAAACATTTAGTTAGTCAGTTTATGAGTTCTAAGCTTAGAGTTTTAGCCTGCATTTAAGAGTTTGCCAATTACATCAGCATTAGCAGTATTAACTCAGTTAATACTGCTGATGCTCATCATTCTTCTAGTTACTTTTTAGAACTTGTAAGAAGGTAGTAAGAACTTAGCATTAAGCATTTTAGTAGTACTCCATTAGCTTTATTTAGATAATCTCTTAACTTTCATTTCTAAGCTTTAGACTAGTCCTAATTTTCTTACAAAAGTGGAGTTAGCAGCAGCTGAGATTTCAAAGATTTACTTTTGGATTCCTATTTTCTAGTTGTTCATTCTAAATTCCTTTTATCTAGGTTTATTCTATATTCATAGTATAGCTTATTTTCAAAATTCCAGTTTCTAGGATTTAGATTTGAGCTAGTTAGCTTATTAGAAGTTGCTTAATAACAGTTATTAAGCTGAACCTTTACTTTTTAATAACAAATTTCTTGTTAATCTAGTTTAATTTTAGCTTATTTCTTTTTAGATATCCTTAGTACACATTATAAGCTTCTTGTAGATTCTTTTGGTTTTTACTTTCATTGAGAATTAAGCAAGAAATAAGCCAAAGTTTAGAAAAGTTAAATTTTCAAAGAAATATCATAGTTTCTGTAGCTCAGTTTAAAAAGCTGAATTTCCAGCTTATTTAGTTGATAAAATGTCAAAGTGCTTTTGTTAAAGTTGTAGTATAAGAGCTCAGGTCTAACTTTTCTGTTTTAAGTTTTTGCTTATTTTCATTTTTTCAATAAGCTAAAAATTGTTTAAGTCGTAGGGTCTGTTTGGTACTTTTTCAATAGTTAAGGGTGTGCTGTTTTCATTATAGTGTAAATTTTAGTTACTTTCCCCGCCTACCCTTTATTTTCATTTGTTGCACTTTCTACCCTGTTCTTTTAGGATAAATAAAATAGTTTTAATATTCTTAATTAGGTTTAATAAAGTTAGGGTTTAAGAGTTAATAAGTAAAATTAGGTTTCAATTGGTTAGTAAAAATTGGGCATTTTCATACCATTAGTTTTCTGCACATTTTTAGTAGTTAAATATCATTTTTCTTTATTTTTCCAATTGAATTTGTATTTTCTAGAAATTAAAATAGGTTTTAGGTAATTTCTTTTTCTTAAAAAATTCATAGAAAATAGAAAAACAGTAGGAAAAATCTAATTCTTTTTGTAATAATTTTCTTTTTCATTCTAGTATTTTTGAAAAATAGAAATAGAATTTTAGTGTTAAATTTTAGAAAAAGTGTATTTTTAGTAATTTCTTTTTCTTAAGAAATTCATAGAAAGCTCAAAAATAGTTAAAAAATTCTAATTCTTTTTCCTAAAATTTTCTTTTTAATTTTTGTGATTTTTAGGTATAAAGTTTGTTAGTATTAGTGCTTTATATTTTAAATTCTAGTTTTAGCTCATATTTTTAATTCACGTTTGTTAATTTTTTGTATTAGTTAAACGTTTTTAATTCTTTAATCGTTTTTTATAGTTTAATTGTGCTATTATATTCTTAGTGTAATTCAAAACTCAAAAAATCCTTTATTCATTCTTGACTCGAATCCGAATTATTCCCGAATTTCAATTCACGACTTCGTTGGGATACGACCCGAGAAGAAAATACTTCCCGGTTAAAAATATACGTATTGTGTTCTCTTAAGTGAAATTTTACCCTTTTATTTTCTCTTGTTTGAGATGTAAATTGGAAACAAATTCACGATATATACTATACATATATCAAATTGACTGGTGCTTACACACGTACCAATCATTAAGCTAACAACCCCAAGGAAGGCGGCCAACTTTAAACCCATTACTCCCCTTTATATCTCCCATTCGAACACACTGTATCAAAAAAAAATTATAACCTGTTCCTTTGTTCAAACCAAACAATCCTAAAACCACCATCATCAATCTTTAAATCCCCACCAAATCTCCTCCATTCACCTTAAAATCACTATTACAACAAACCCTAACTAACTCCATCCAAAAAAACCAAACAGCAAGTGTTTTAAAGAAATAAAGATTTAAAGATCATCAAGATTTAGGGTTTTAATTGATTACAAGGTGCTCATAGTATTAACAAGGGTTGAATTACGAGTGATTGTGATCAAGATTGAGGCAAGATAATCAAGTTAAGGTTTATGGGTTTGGTGTTTGGATTTCGACAGCAAACATAACCCCTCTAGGGTTGTGTTTGATCTTTTAAAATTATCCCATTGTAAGTTAAAAGTACTTTCTTAAAACCCTAACTTGTTGTTTTAATTTTCTAGTAATCAGTGTATTGATTTTACTATATATATGCAAGTCAGCTCTTGCTCTTATTTAAAATGTGCGTAGAAAATTCAACGCTCATTTCGACCACTTTCGAGTCCATTTTGGCCTTCAGGCGAAACACGAAAGTTGTCCGAAATATCGTTTTACTTCGCCGCTAGGCTTGTTAGTCTTAAAAATGCCTAATGTCTGGTCCAAAAGCTTATAAAAAGATTCTACATAATTTCAAAAGAATAGTTGCTGCAGCTTTGAGAAAAATGGCATTTTCATCATTTTCTGTCGAGTTTTGGGTCTCGGGTAAAGCTAAAAGTTTGTTTAAAATGCCGTTTTACCTTTTCGCGAGGATATCTAAGTTTGAAAACACGTATAAACGAGTCAAAAAGCTTAGGATTGGATACTACATTATTTTAAGAAAAATACTAGTTTCTGCATAATCGTCAAAGGGTATTTTGGTCATTTTCTGTTGGGTTTCAGGTCTCGGCTAAATCTAAAAAGTTGTCCGAAACATCAATTTACATCAAATTACTTTAGTGTCCGAGTCATGAAAATGTGATTTAACGGGTCGTTTTGGACGCGTCAGATTTAAGAAATATATATAATAAAGAGTTAAACTTGGCGAAATTTTTCTAAGGGTCAATTAACGTTATGGAGAATAGTTAGGCGTAAAATATCTTAACAAAAAACTGAAATTGCAACTAATATGATAGTATTTTACTTTCGTTCGCATCTAGACGTCTTAATCTTTATAATGGGTCAAAATGGGTAATTTTCATTAAAATCACATATTAGTCGGAATGGGTTAAAATGGAGTTAAACATAAGGTGGATCATTTTAGTGGGTATAAATAAGTAAGTTTGGCGCACTCATGGATTCTACGATATAAGGTTTCATATATGTTGGAATATATACATTTTACATACTTATGAATTTTATGCATTTTACTTATAAATATATTCTTATACGCGCACCATTATTATAGGTCGCGGGTGAGATGTTGTCGCCATTCTCTCCTTGTTGAATTTCTCGTTCAATACTTCATTGCTTCTCGGTGAGTTCATAGCCCCACCTTTTCTCTTTTAATGGTTTACATAAACTGTTTTCGGGGTGAGAATACATGCTCGTTTTACCAAGTAAACTCATTGATTTCTACTACATAAGCGTTACATGATTACTTTTATTAAAGCTTTTACTTGCTTACTATATGACTTCTAAAACATATGCGATACATGCTTGTTTACTTATGAAATTATTAAAGCTTGATTTGCTTACTACATGATTTGAAATCATTAATTATCTATTTACAAAACTGTGAGTTTTAAACACATAACTTGTTTTAAATGGAGACAAGTGCTGAAGGGTATGCTTGACCCGATTATGAGATTATTCGCATGAGTACCTATTGCTAAAAGGCCCCGAATTTCATGAACTGTTAATTATCTATGATGGGTAAGCGCTGAATACAATAAATAGATCTATTGGACTGTCAGGAGTATGTATCCATGGCGTGAACACTCTGTAACGGACATTGTATTGAGAATCTCCTTAGGTAAATGGCAATAATACCTAGCGTAGGGGCAAATTTGTGAGCATATGAAAAGATATATGCTGTGGTTAAGGCTTCAGTGTCATGAGCTTAATGTGATAATGTAAATATTCTGTTACTTGACATTGTATTCGTTGCACTATCGCTGGCTGAACTTGAACCTTGTGGTCCATTACTGAATATCACTCGATTTATTGAATCATTACTTGGATTTCGAAAATAATACTTTGAAATGTTGTAACGCTATTTTCTTACTGAAATATTACTTGAATTATTTCAATACCGCTTTTACTTAAACCTATGAATTCACCAACATTATTGTTGACGTTTTTGCATGTATTTTCTCAGGTTATTATATTGCTAGCTGAGCATTGGGAGCATTCGAGTCGCGCGGATATAAATATTTTTGGAAGGCCTTATAATTTGAGTACCATTCGACAAACGTTTTAAAAATGTTTTCTATTACGTTACAAATGGGACTTGTTGCAACTCTGATATTTTATAAAACTTACCGAATGGTTGACTTTTCAAAACGTCTCACTTAGAGTCGTTTTCTGTAACTTGTACTTTATGCTATGAAGTAGCACCCCAAGTGGTATTCCCCTGTGTTGTTATTTTGAGTGTGTTACACTTGTAGATTCTCTTGACCTTAATGTTGAAAATAAGGAAAGAACGTAACTGCATTTATTTCAATTTTCCTTTCGCGATCAAGCTATCAATTGGCTTGAACGTCTTCCTACGGGATCCATCTCCACTTGAGAGGATCTCACTACCCGTTTCCTTGCTCAATTCTTCCCACCTAGAAGAACTGCTAAACTCAAAAATGAAATCTTGATGTTCCAACAACATCAAGGTAAATCTCTCTCCAAAGCATGGACTCGTTTCAAGGATTTACTTCAAAAAGTCCCACATCATGGTATCGATATTTGGCTATAAGTCCAAATCTTTTTTGACCATGTAAATCCCACCACAAGGGGCACCATCGATCAATCGGCCAGTGATAAGCTACGTGACAACAACACCGAGGAATCTTGGGCACTTATAGAGGACCTCGCCCTCTATGACAACGAAAGTTAGAATGACCCAAGCGACTTCGCTAAACTGGTCAAGGCAATCTCTTTGCCTCATAATGTCCCAAATGCATCCGACCGTCGTCTGGTCAAGCTTGAAAATCAAGTTCAGCGCTTGATGGAGGCTGATCTTGCTCTTAAACCATCCGTTCAAGTGAACAAAATCACTTCTTCATGTGAGATTTGTAGTAGTCCTCACGACACTTAATATTGCATGGAAAATCTTGAGCAAGCTTTTGTTGATTACGCATCCTTACGTACCGACGAAGTGAGAGGTAAGTGGTTCACTTTCAAACCCGAGCAAAATAATCTCGGTGACACCTATAATTCATCATGGAAAAGTCACCCAAACCTTAGGTGGAGGCAACCTCAAAATTATCAAAATAATTTTTCAAACCTACCTAATCATTTTCAACTTAATGGTTCATTCCCAAATCACCCCTTCAACAACAATCCTCTAAATTTTAATAATCAATCAAATATTAAAGGATTGATGTCTAACTTTATGGCATCTCAAGACGCTAGGTTGTCTAAATTTGAAGCTGATTTCAAACAAAAACAAAGCAAGATGACTAATAAAATTAACACATTCTAAAAGGCCGTCAATGAATGAATGACAGGAGCACTCCCAAGTGATATGGTTAAGAACCAGAAATTGAATGTTAACCCCGCCTCTTCAGTTTTGTCTGCTCGTTCTTACCCGATGGAAGATCCCCAAAGCTCATCTCTTCCCCTCAATTCGGTCAATGATATTAAAACGTGTTTCAAACTAACAAATTATTTTCAAAAAGACCAACTACAAGTTAAAACTTTAACGGTCAATAAAATTAAAACACCAAAACCAAAAGAACCTGAAAAAGCTCTAGAAGATGAATTTAAGGATTTACATCTTAAGTTACCGGTGCTTGAAGTTCTAGCTCATGCTCCAATATACAATGAAATTTTGGATAAATATGTAGAGAGTTTAGAGTTAGGTAAAAATGGGTCCGCATTCGTACAAGGTGAAATGCCATAAAAAATAAAGGATCCCGAATTATTCACCTTGCCTTGTAGACTAGGATACTCCAAGCCTTTTAATACCTTAGCCGATTTAGGGTCTTGTGTGAATTTATTCCCGTTATATCTCTTCAAAAAGCTTAAAATTGGATTATTGGAAGAGACCGAAAATGTCCTAGGATTAATGGATGGAACTAATTCGTATCCCGTAGGAACTATAAGGAATGTAGAGGTTCACATAGGAAAGCTAAAACTTTTGGAGGACTTTTATGTCGTCGATATGGAAAAACCCATACGTGCCCTTTACTTGTAAGAAGAGGATTTTTAGCAACCGCTAGTGCCGTAATAGATTGTAAGAAAGCCAAAATAGCGACATGATAAGGAATTACTAGGTTAATATTTAGAGTTAAAGAAATCGACCTAGGTGATGAGGATGTGCCCTATTGGACCAACTTAGGAAAGCGAGAATCTTATGAACCACGACCCTTATTACGCAAAGAAAGACTTCATGAATAACCATTTTCCCGAGGAATGAGAAATTACTAGAGATGCCGAACTCAACCCCTTTAAGGATGTCTTAGTGTTTAAAAAGATGGTACAATTCTTAGGAACTATACATATCAATTTGAAGGGAAATATATGGGAGTCGGAAGAATTAATAGAAAAAAGAATAGATTGGAATAAGACACCAAAAGAAGGAGATGGTGCGTGTCACATTAAGATTGAATTGATTGACCCCGATAGAGAGAAATTTAATGGAATCTTTCAATCAATTCCTACAACTAGGAAATTATCCGAGAAGGGGAATCCAAGCTAGATCATCGACTTGGAACATTTTCATGATTCCTAGTAGTATGACTCCAAGTCTAGCTAGAAGACTCGTTAATAATGAAAAGCGCTTATTAGGAGGCAACCCAATCTTTTACTTTCATCCATTTTAGGAGTGTCATGTGTTTTATTCTTTGTTATTTGTTTTTATATGTTTGATATATGTGATCATGCTTTGTTTTGTTTTTAACCTCGTCTTAATTGCAATCAAATGTATTTTGCATAAAACAAGTGTAGGAGAAATATCCGATTTTTAAGAACCATTTCAAACAAATAAAATAAATAATTTTAGATTAATTCACCATTTTATGTTTTGTTTGTTTGTATTGAGTCGCATGTTTGTATTAACCATTTTTGTGGCCTATGTAGTAAATTTTTCTAGGAAATTATTAATAGGATATGTTTTTAGAAATTTTTCCAGAAAACAAAAGAATGAAATTTCACAGTTTGTGGAGACGGCGTCAGGAATTATTCCTGACGGCGTCGCCAGTGTAGCTATAGTAAATTTCAAATTTTTGAAAAGTTATTTTTGTTTAATTTCTAGAAGTTTTAATTTTTCTAATTCTTGCAGAAATCCACGATTACATTAGTTCATACATTCTATCTTTATTGCTTTCTCAGGATTTTAATTCATAATTAATAGGGTTGTATATCATTTTCTTGTAGAATTTTATGCTGGGTATAGTTGTTCTTGTCTTTTATTTTTAGGTTATATCAAATGAGGAGAGTCTAGAAGCTCTTAGGATTTTTACTTGGATGATTTTTGGATGAAGATTTAGCTTATTTATCTTGTTTCTTCTCCATTATTGAGCAAAACCAGGGGAGTATTAGTTTCTCTCTCTTTTCTTATTTCACCTTTATTTGTTTTCGGGTACTCATAGAATATTGAGGACAATGTTCAAAATAAGTGTAGGAGGAAATAAAAGCCTTGGAAATTATTCCTTCAATTGTATTTGCTTTGTCTTTAAAAAGATGTGTAATATACCGAAACATAGTTTAGGACGGTAATTTTAGCCCAAATTTTAAAAAAGGTTTATGGTATATATCAATGAAACTGTAATATTAGAAGCGTCTCATGGATAGGAGTTATATGACTAGCACAAAAACCCTACCACTAAAAAATTCCACCCCAAAAATGTGAGGTTCGCCCCTAGATCTTTAGGAATTAAAGCATTCATCTTTGATGCTTTAGATGATTTTAACCTTTAGTTTGCTCGAGTTAAGGATTTGAGCAATCACATGTGTCTCGTTCATGGATTTGGACGAGCATGTGTGGTTTTGTCTTAGTATTATAAATTCTAAAACTTGTTTTAATGATTCATCCCGAGACTGCTAGTAAGATCACATTCGTGTGATTAGGATTTACTAAGTGATAAGAGGCATTAGGATAAACCCCTATTTTAGCATGTATTTGTTATAGTTATAATGGTCTCCTTGATCATATAACTGCCCCCACACCCTTGCTATGCACTCATTTTTAGTGCAAGATACCCTTAGTACACCCCTCCGAGCCTATCCTTTTCGCGGTTCTTGTAATTTTCTGGTGGATTCAGGATTATTAATGAAGAGCATTGTTTACACCCCACCAAAATGTTACACCCAAATCGCCTTAGCCTTCCTTGTATGTACTCATTTTTAGTACATTGTTGTTATCATATTTGTTAAACCCTGGTTAATTATTTACTTGAGTACATGGTTGCTAAGTCGAGTCATTGTTAGTGTATATAGTTTTGGGACGATTGGGATCCATGGTAGTCTTTATTATACGGAGAATTGGGGAAGAAAAGTTAAGTCATTACCCCTATGATTGTCTAATATTCTTCGTGTTATGTTGATCTTTCTCAATTCGGGTCGTTAGTTAGTTTATGTTATTGAGTTGTAATAAAACTCAAGTGTAGGGGTGCAACTATAAGCCCCAAGTCATGTATATTATTGTTTATGTTTCAGCAGATGGCAGGGTAAAAATGTATTAAAAATTTTAAAAAAATAGAAAAAAGCAAAAAATTATGTTAGATACGGGCTGCCATCTTACTATTGTTTATTTTGAAGAAAGAGTCGAGAAAAGAAAAGAAAGAGATTGATGTAGAGTTTGTATATTATTGTCCTAGTTTCGTCGATTCTTGACATAGCAATGCCTTTTACATGTATTCTTATAGATAATTAGCTTGCCACCAGTCAAAATTCCCCCAAATGTCCCCAACCGTGTTTCCTTTACCCTACACCTATACATCATAACCCTTTAAAGACCTCTTTGATAGTAATTCCTAGGTGCTTATGCCAAAGCGGTGGAGGTTTTGATCCTTTATCAAGCTTATGATAATTTATATACTATGATAGGTAGTGAGTGTTATTTTTATGTTTATATTGTTATAATTCATTATTACACCTGAGAGAATGAGAGAATCCAAACACTTATGTGAGGTGCTAGTGTATAATTTACGTGCTTTTAATTACGAGGTCTATTCGGTTGTGCCATAAATTATCTTTATTAAGTAGGTTAAATGCCCCCGACTTTGCTATTTACTATGTAGAAAAGCCCATTTGCTTGAGGACAAGCAAATCCTAAGTGTAGGAAGATTTGAAGAGGTGTAATTTTATACACTTTTTCGGGGTCATTTAACCCCCAAAATCATGCAAATATCTCCATTTATCGTGCTTAATCGTTTCTTTTTATCATTTTAGCATTTGGAAGACATTTGGAGGAAATACACATGACTTGGACTCAATTTGTGAAGAAACAGGACAAGATTGCAACTCTACACGAAGATGATCAAGATTTAGCATACAGTGCTTGGAGACGGCGTCACAATTCCTTGTGATGACGTCAAAGTGATCAAGTGACGGCGTCAAGACCTTTTGTGACGACATCGAAGTAGCCGACCTTGAGAAGCCCGAAGAAGATTCTATGGGTTGACGACGTCGCAATTTACAAGCGACGTCGTCGCGACGTATTCTCTATATATACAAACCTTAGTTTTTGTGTTTTGTGTGGAAAATTTGGAGGATCGAACCCAAACTTTGTAGCAATGTTTTAGACTACATTTAAGGTTTTATAATTCTGGTGTAACCACCATAACTCCCTGTTTAATTGAAATGAAGTTCCTCATTCCTTTTAATCTTTCGATATGTCTATGTATTGTTTGATTAATTGTTCTTCGGTTTCAATTGACATGCTTGGCTAAATATAACTTGTGTTTGTTGTTAATTTTTTATTATTAAATCTTGTTAATGATGTGCGCGTTAGGCCTTAGAAAAGTAGCCTCTTAATTGTTGAGTGAATACGTCTAGGAAAATGCGGCTAGGTAAGATGATACCCACGCAATAGTCTTCATACTACCTTACAATTTGGGTAGATTCTGAGTTAGGTGTTTAATTATTTAGATACGTACTCTAACACCCCCAAAATATGTGGCAGCAGAATAGTGACCGAGGGCATTACTTCATAATACAATAGCACAACATATAAGAGAACGACTTCTAAGCATGTCGTTTGAAAGATAACCTCGTGGATTTGGTTGAAAATAAGTAAGTTATAACATTTGTCCTAATAGTTGCATCAAAATGAAAGACATAAATTAGTACAACGAGGAATGATAGTTTGTATGCATGTAGAAATCCATGAATGTATTCTTGAAAAGTTTGGACTCCAATGCACATCAATAACGTCAAGCAGCTTATTCACTTGAGAAATACATGCTTAAAAGTGTCGACATAAAGTTGGTGAGTTCATAGGTTTAAGTAATTATAAAGGTTGGACCGCAAGATTTAGAGTAAGTATTGCATGGTATACAATATCCAGAGAAATAATTACGATTGCACTAAGCTCATGACCTCGAGACTACAACAATATAAGTATGCCAATCAATTTCAGGCAATCAAAGTACCCTAAGGAGTGTCCAAAGTGAGACACCCGGAGTCTGACATGGTATACACCCGTTGGCCTTGTTGGCACCAATCATGGACGGGGATGTCAATCCCAATAGATCTATTTTTAACACTCACTCTTACACAAAGTAATTAATGATTCATGATAATTCGGGCATAGTGGATTATTGCTACTTAGGCTAATCCGTAATAATTTGAAAGAAAGTAAAGTATTTGTGTCCATAAGTGAAAACAAGCAATGTATCTCACCCCGAGATTTGTAAAGTAATTGTAAAACAAGTTAAAGAGGGGCTATAAACTCACCTCAAGTGATGGTATTGACTTTGGAAAATTCAACAAAGAATGTCGTCACAAAAGACCGGTATGCAACCTATTTAATTATAGGTCGATTTAGAATAATGTAGGTGAATATAAAATAATGCACTATATTTTATATTGTTATATCACCACCTAATAGTTTGTATTTTAGTTTATTAGTCAAAATAATGTTTACGTTAAGTTCATCATTTAATTTCCATGTATATGCTTTCGTTATATTTTCAAATTGTTCAAAAATTAATTATAGTCTATTTCGCTCGATTTACTACATTATTATTTTTACAACGTCAACTTATATATAGTGTAACTACTTTATAATATATATTTATAAAGTTTATAAAGCGTATAAATATTATACAAGTGATACTATATTATTTTCTTAGGTTTTTATAGTCCAAACGAACTCGAAAACATTACTTTTAATTTCTAACAGCTTTGACACTAAATAAAATATGCGCAGAAAATTTATGGTAATTTCAGAAAAATAGTCCAAGTTTGATGGAGTATAACTCCTCCGTTTTATATTTTTGGGCTTCAAGAATTCGTGCGTATTTCATCAAAAAATCATTCTGAGCAAGTATGCTTTTATATCTGAAAGCTGATTCGGACCCGAAAGGGGTTGAAACCACAATTTAAAATCTGCTCAAATTATATACGGTTTTTACAAAAGCTGTCAATTTTATATATGTATCGGTAAACTTCAAATGATCATATCTTCTTCGTTTTAAGTCTGATTTTCGAGTTCTTTATATCCCCGGAATCGTATTTAAGTGTACTAGCTTATTTTTTAAGTTTTAACTTGTCAAAATATTCCTAACCCTACTGTTTATAGTCAGCTGTTTTTAGGGGTATAATATACCTTCAAAATCTATAAATTTAACCTCATATTTACACAATAAAAATTTCTAACCTATCCACTTTATCCACTTTCAAAATTAACAACATCTAAACTAACCTAATCCCATCTAACTTTTCTCAACATAGTGAATAAAAACATGAAATAAATTATAAAACTAAATAAGCTAATTTATGAGCAACTAAATTTAACAACATGCTTAATAATTTAACAAGTACTTATGACATATCAAAAAATATATTTTTAAGTCTTCCTTCATATATATAACTTATTTCACATCTTTTGCAAGTAATTATATATGTAAGTATTGTTCTTGATTTCTTGTAAATCTTTATAAAAATTTACTAGTTGGTTATATAACATGGAAATGAAAATCTGCATAATCAAAAGAGTAGATAGGATATGCTTACAAAGATGATGAACACAAATGAAACCCTAGGTTTTGATTATAACCTAAAACTTATAAAACCCCAACTTGGGATAGATGAAACCCTAGCTAAATCTTGAAACCCAAATCTTGTAATCACCTTTAAACACTTTAGAAATAAACCTTGAATATCCTTGAATGCTAGAAATATCAATAAAATAGAAACCCTATATGGTTGTTTTGTGCCGAGCCTAAGAAGAGAGAAAAGAGGGATTTGTGTGCTTTTGAAAGTTATCAAATGGGATGGAAATGGTCAAGTATATGTTTAAGAAATGCATACACTAGTTAGGGAAATATCTAAAGACAAGTAAACATAATCAATAAAAGAAGTAGGAGGAGTAGTGTGTGTAAATGATTGGAGAGGGGGGGGGGGGGTGGGCTTGTAAGAGGTTAGATGTGAGTTGGTTTGGATTTGAGTATTAGTTAAGTATGAAAGTCTTGGTATATATTTTGGTATATTGTATAAACTAGAAATTGTATATTGTTTTGTGTAATATACTAGGGGCCGGTTGTGTTGTTATTAGGTGGAGGGAAATAATAAATTTTGATAAGGTATAAGTATTGTAGGTATTGGTAAAGGTGGTATAGTTTACATGCATGCATGAAAGCTCATAATGCGAAACGTAAGCGTTTTATGTAAAGTATAAAAATAAAGTACGAAAAGTTATAAATTATCTTCGTAATAATTTTATAACACATAATTGAAATAAACTTACGTTTCTTTAATGTCGGTTTACGTTAAATGTTGATTTTTAGTTTACGCGATTTAACTTAACGGTTGTAATTAAAAGTAAACACGTAAAGGCTCCAAGTAAATAGTTTTGAGTTTATTGATGTAAAATGACATGAAAATGTGGATTGTCACAGTCTCCACGTGTTAAAAGAATTTCGTCCCGAAATTCAGGTTGAGTTGCCTTCCGGAGTGGTGTTGGTGAAGAGGTGCGAATACTTGTTTCAAAATTGGTCTTCACGTTTCTACGTGAACTCTAGACCTCTTCGGGAATTCCATCAAAATTGATGATCGGTATACGTCTTTTTTTGAGTTGTTTGACCTCGTGGTCCATGATTTCGACCGCTTCTTTAACAAAGTTAAGCTTATCGTCAACCTGGATCTCTTCCAGAGGTATGACGAGTGATTCATTGGACATGCGTTTCTTCAGATTCGAGGAATGGAACGTGTTATGAATACCGTTGAGTTCTCGTGGCAATTCGAGTTGGTAAGCTATCAGACCGATTTTAGCTAAACTTTTAAAGGGTCAAATATATCTAGAGTTTAGCCCTTTTTTATATGAACAATGCCCCCAACAGCACTGAATAGTTACCCAACGGTTACATTTCTCCTTTAAATACCAAATTCTTATCCTCCATCTTTCCATAAAACACTAAATCTTTCACTTAAATTTCTCTTATTCAAACCTCTCAAAATGTTGCATATTACTACAATTATGGCGATGGCGAGTGCAATAGCAATTGCCATCTACATGGTCGACGTTCCATACGAAGAAGATTATTAGTTTCTTGCTGCAATTCTGGCGCTTCTCGTACCGCTCGTTATCCTAGCAATTGTCGTAGATCTACTTTGGGAGTAATAGATATTATTGCTAGAGAAGGGTTGTAATAAAAAATTATTTTCTTTTTGTTCTTATGTAATCTTATTTCTAAGGTAATAAACGAATGTGTAACAACAAATCTATTTGTTCTTTTTATTTACGTCTCTCGATATTTTCTTTACCACGCTTGGTAACTCGTTTGCATTCTCCTTCCTAATTGGTTCAGCTTGAGCGTTCAAGATTTGTAACGTCGGTTTAAAATTTATTGTTGCGACTAAAGTTTGACTCCTAGTGGCCTTATCCGTTCCTTTCGGATTAAAGAGTCAGTTATAACATTTTCCTTTCCAGGGTGATAACGAATTTATACCTCTGATGGCGTTGCAACTACTAAGCTCTATGGTATTACGTCGACGTTGAATGGGTGGTTTATTCAATTCCTTGATGGCGAGCAAACTTGTTAGCGGATTGTCCTAGGGTGACTAGTGATGCGTCTTAACTTTTTGACGTAGGATTTGACATAAGGTGATGTCGAGTCTATGCAGTAAGGTGGTGTAAAGGCCTACTTAGTTACTATGATTGCTAACTCAGTTTCTCGTGATAACACGTTTTATGGATATGCACACAAAAATTTTGCTTTTCGGGAATATAAGTAAAAATTGATTTTTGACAAAAGTTTTAAGGCGACTACTCTCAGCATGGCATGGTCCTTCCTAAATTAGACATAGGTGATTAGGCTATGTATAATTGAGGACTAACGATGAAACATTCATTTTCGTTAATTTTTTAACAAAATACCTTATATGATGAAAACAATATAGTTTATAGGGTGACAACGAATTATTTTGTGAAACAACAGCGAGATAGTTTATAAGGTGATAGCTAAATAATTCATAAGGTGATAGTAAAATAATTTGTGTGATAGAAATAAAAATAGTTCATAAGGTAATAGTAAAATGATTATAGAATAGTTTATAAATGTTAGTTTATCAAATAATAGTAAAATAATTTATCAATGATAGTAAAAATAGTTCATCTTGTGGTAGTAAAATGGTTAATAAGGTGATGTAAAAATGCTTATAAGGCTATAATAATTTAGGAAGTGTCTTGAATGAATAAATAGAGAATTAAATTAAAATTGACGAAATTTTCACGACATATTATTTTGATAGATAATTTAAAATCCTCCACACAGTACAATGAAAATTTAAAAGAAAGTACAACGTGAATTCCTAAAGGAAGTAGATTCTATGATAGTTCCAACTTAGGTTTTACTAGGTAAGACGGGGAAAATCTCTCGTTAAGGTTCGATATCATCAGCAATGTTGTCAGGGTCCTGGTCGGCTTCTCCTCCTCCCAAAGCATACACCCTTCCACAAGCTTCGCCATTTCCGGTTTGATTCCCACAATTCTGGTTCTTCAATCTCGGGCATTCACTACTGTTATATGTCATGTTTGCATAGTAATAATCATACAAAAGTGTTAGAATAGAGGAGAGGAGCTAGAGAGTATTTTTCATCATTTTCTCAATTTTCATTTCAAAGGGAAATAGAAATAGGAGGGAGAAGTGAATTACAAAATGTAAAGACTTGTATAAATACCCCTCCTAGATGGGTATTTATACTTACTGCTAATCCTATTCTATTTTTCTAACTTTAGTCAAACTTTGGTCAACTTTACTTAACTTTGACAAAGATAGACTTTATTACATTATAATTACTAATAAAACTATAAAACTAAACAAAACTATACAAAGACCAATTCATATAATAATAAACACTTTTCTTGAACCTAACAACTATGGTAGTGCCCTTGATTCCCACATTCAATGCAAGTGGGGGTTCTTTGATTTGTTGCAGCAATGGGACTCCTACAATCCCAGGCCATGTGGCCAACCTTCTTGCATTTTACGCACTTTATAGTGCACGACCCATTGTGGTGCAACTTTCACTTGTTGCATAGAAGTAGAGTTCCAACATATTCTTTCTTTTCACTAGGCCCAGTAGTATAAGACCTAGCCAAATTATGCCTCTTGTAAGGCGGTTGCTGAGCATGGTTGTCTCCTGGGTTGTTATCCATTCTTCTTTTGTTGTCAGCTTGCCTAACAGCATAGGCACGAACCTTCTGGTCCATTAAACTCCTTGCCAACTTAATTGCTTCTTGAAGCATTTTTTGCTTAGATGCCATCACATTCCCCTGAATATTATCAGGAAGACCTCCAACATACCTCTCCACTTTATCAGATTCATCAGGAACCATTCTCGAACATAATAAAACCAATTCTTGAAAGCGTTGCGTATAGCTCTCAACATCAGTACCTTTCACCTTCAAGTTCCACAACTCGGTCTCTAGCTTCTTAATTTCACTCCTTGGACAATAAGTTTCAATCATCATCTTCATCAATGTCTTCTATGGCATCTCATATGCAGCATCGTGTCCAACAGTGCTAACATGGGAGTTCCACCATGTTAGTGCACCACCTAGTAAAGTACAAGTGACATACTTTACTTGACATTCCACATCACAATTACTGATATGGAACATATATTCCATCTTTTCAAACCAATGGGTCAATCCTACAGCCCCTTTAGTTCCCTTAAAGTTAAGGGGTTGACAATTCAAGAATTCTTTATAAGTGCACCCACGAGAAGTGTGCAACGTCCTTCTATTACCACTTCCTGAATCGTGGCTTCCATTCCCATTGTCATTTCCATTTCCATTCCCGTTTCCATTCTCGTTTCCACTATTCCGATTCGCCTCATAGTTTAACAACGCATTAGCTACAGGTTAGGATATCAGTCGCTCAATAGCGGCTGTGCTCATACTGTTTCTCTTTGGTGGCATTTTTTTCAAATCAGAGGAGTAAAAGAATAAAATAAAATCAGTCCAGTTCTTAAAGTCGTGCTTCAAAGATGAAATGTTGCGAGGTAACAGAAGTCGTGTTTGAATTAATCGGCATGATTCTAGGCGATGGGTCACAAGGTGACGTAGGTGTTTCAACAGTATGAGACGGGTGTTTAACTCGAAGTTGTATGATAAGATAACTAGTAGGATCGGCGGACTGTGACAAGTTTCAATGTTATGTAAAACGGTATTACATAAAGTCATGAAATTTTTTTAAAGACCATCATGTCATTCACAATGTGTTGAGAAAATTCCTAGTATTTATATAGATAATTCTTTTATAAACAAGTGTAAAATATACGAAAGGGAAGGTAAGCATATATATAAGTCACGTAAGCAAGTAATGTAAGCAAGTAGTGTATGCTCATGAAAAAGTTTTATGTGATGCAATGTTTGTGAAAACGGTTATAGTCCAGGTAAAATACGCGAACTGGTTCTCTATAACCTTGGCTCTAGATACCAATCTGTAACACCCCCAACATATGTGGTAGTGGAATAGTGACTGGGGGCATTATTTCATAATGCAATAGCACAAGATATAAGAGAACGACCTCTAAGTGTGTCATTTGAAAGATAACCTTGTTGATTTGGTTGAAAATAAGTAAGTTATAACATTTGTCCCAGTAGTTGCATCAAAATGAAAGACATAAATTAGTACAACAAGGAATGATAGTTTGTATGCATGTAGAAATCCATGAATGTATTCTTGAAAAGTTTGGACTCCAATGCACATCAATAATGTCAAGCAGCTCATTCACCTGAGAAATACATGTTTAAAAGTATCAACATAAAGTTGGTGAGTTCATAGGTTTAAGTAATTATAAAGGTTGGACCGCAAGATTTAAAGTAAGTATTGCATGGTATACAATATCCAAAGAAATAATTACGATTGCACTAAGCTCATGACCCCAAGACTACGATAGTATAAGTATGCCAATCAATTTCAGGTAATCAAAGTACCTTTGGAAATGTCCAAAGTGAGACACCCGCAGTCCAACATGGTATACGCCCGTTGGCCTTGTTGGCACCAATCCTGGACGGGGATGTCAATTCCAATAGATCTATTTATAACACTTGCGCTTACACAAAGTAATTAACGGTTCATGATAATTCAGGCGTAATGGATTATCGCTACTTAGGCTAATCCGTAATCATTTGAGAGAAAGTAAAGTATTTGCGTCCATAAGTGAAAACAAGCAATGTATCTCATCTCGGGATTTGTAAAGTAATTGTAAAACAAATTAAAGGGGGCTACAAACTCACCTCAAGTGATGGTATTAACTTTTGAAAAATCAACAAGGAATGTCATCACAAAAGACCGGTATGCAACCTATTTAATTATAGGTCGATTTAGAATAATGCAATTGAATATAAAATAATGCACTATATTTTATATTGTTATATCACCACCTAATAGTTTGTATTTTAGTTTATTAGTCAAAATAATGTTTACGTTAAGTTCATCATTTAATTTCCAAGTATATGCTTTCGTAATATTTTCAAATTGTCCAAAAATTAATTATAGTCTATTTCGCTCGATTTACTATTTTTATTATTTTTACAACGTCAACTTATATATAGTGCAACTAGTTTATAAAATAATATTTATAAAATTTATAACGCGTATAAATATTATACAAGTGATACTATATTATTTTCTTAGGTTTTTATAGTCTAAACGGATCTGAAAACACTCGAAAACACTACCTTTAGTTTCTTACAACTTTGACACTAAATAAAATGTGCGCAGGAAATTTATGATAATTTTAGAAAAATAGTCCAAGTTTGATGGAGTATAAATCCTCTGTTTTACATTTTCGGGCTTCAAGAATTTGCGCAAATTTTACCGAAAAATCATTCCGAGCAAGTTTGCTTTTATATCCGAAAGCTGATTCGGACCCGAAAGGGGTCGAAAGCAATTTAAAATCTGCTCAGATTATACACGGTTTTTACAAAAGGTGTCAATTTTATATATGTATCGGTAAACTTTAAATGATCATATCTTCTTCGTTTTAAGTCCGATTTTCGAGTTCTTTATATCCCCGAAATCGTATTTAAGTGTACCAACATATTTTTAAGGTTTTAACTTGTCAAAATATTCCTAACCCTATTTATAAGGTTTTAAACCGCGTATAAATATTATATAAGTGATGCTAAAATATTTCCTAAGATTTTTATAGTCCAAACGGACCCGAAGTCCGAAAACACCGTTTTATTATTCATGTAGGAAAAAGTGTGCATAAAATTTTATATAAAAGTTGCCTAGTTTTATTGATGATTTAGTCACTCAAATTACACTTTTAGGCTTCGAAAACACGCGAACTCTTACCGAAAAATCATTCCGGACAACATTCTAGTTTTAAATATAAGCAGATTCGGACCCGAAAATGGTTAAAATCACGGATTATTTTTCTGCCAGCTTTTGCCGAAAACTGTTTTTGTCGTTATTGTTTCAAATCTTGTTTTGGCTCTAACTTCTTCGTTTTAAGTCCGTTTTCCGCGTTCTTTATATGCACGGAATCGTATTGAGACGTACTAACACATTTTTATGGTTTTAACTTGTCGAAAAATCCGTAACATACTGATTTATACCTGCTGTCCCAAGGGGTGTTTTATATACTTTTAAAACCTAATTTTAACCTCATTTTTACATAACAAAATCCTTCTAACCTAACCACTTCATTCACAATCACAATCAACACATCCAAACTAACCTAATCCCATCCAACACTTCTCAACACAATGAATAATTATATGAAACAAATTGTAAACTAAATAAGCTAGTTATTAAATAACAAACTTCACAACTTGAGTAATAATCATAAGTGTGTAGTGTTCTTGATTTCTTTGTAAATATTTATAAAAGCTAACTAGTTGGTGATATAACATATTTTCTTGATGTTCATGTATATAAATACATTAAGTAAATAGAGAAATGTGTAAATGAGTGTAGAAATTATGAAATGAGTTTTATGCTTACTTGTTGTAGTGAAGATGACGATGATAACTTAAAAATACTAAAAACCCCAACAAATATATAACCCAAGAACTTGTAAACCCTAGTTTATTTTTATAAACCATTGCTTCCAAACTAGAAACCCTAACTTGCAAATCAACTATAAACACCTTTGATAATACCCTTGATCACCCTTGTATACTTGTAATATTGTAAAAATGGAAACTATGAAAATTTCTTATGGCTTAATGTGTGTCGTGAGCTTATGAGGAGGAAAAGGGAGATCCTTTGATTTTTTTGTAAGTGAGAAATGAGAAGTATGAGCTAGTTAAGCACCCTTATATAACATAAATATCTAGGAAACACATCTATAAATTCAAGGGGTGGGGTGTGGCCTATGGTGTGATTGGTAAGGGTTTGAAAGTTGATTGGCATGGTGTTGTAAGGAAGTTGCTAAGATGTGTAAGAAGGGTTGGTAATTACTAGCACATGGTATAGAGTAAAACTTTGTATTGTTTTTGTGTTGATTTGTTTATAACCGGCCATGGTGTGTTTTTGGGTAAAAGTTATATAATTTTTGGGTATTAAATATCATTGTGAGCATTTGGTTAGGTGTAGAAAGGTGGTATAGTTTACATGCATCACTCCGACATCCAACTAAATCTCGAGACGAGATTTATTTTAAGGGAGGGAGACTATAACAACCCATAATTTTCATCAATGTAAATATCCATCTATTAAATTAGGTGCATTGTAATATCCATCTATTATATATATACCACCTTTCTACTAGGAAATTTTTGCTTTATCTCATTATGCAACGTAACTTGCATCTCTAAAGTAAACGAGCTCACGCAACCTCTACCAATGCCATCTCTATCTATGTTTATATCATGTAAACATCTTAATATCTCAAGTCTATATCTTAATATCATTTTACCAAGTACATTATCCATTTAACATACTTTTCAAAATGTTATATCAAAACACGCATTAAACGTTAACGTTTATATTAAAACCCTAAATATATGTAATGTATACATATAAAATGAATGTACAAGCCTTTAAAGCATATGTACAAGTATCATAGCACAACATTTGAATATCTTTTCTCTCCTAAATCAAGTTACAACTTTCTAAAGCTTAATGTACAAGTCAATAATGCAAGAGAGTCAAATTAGGTCATTTTACCTCCTAAATCACTTTGGTTTCTTACCACCACTTTAACACAAGGTACAAGCACTTAATGCATGACTCCTAAACCCTAAAATTAAACCCTAAGTCATCTAAAACCCTAATCTAAAACCCTAAACCCTAAACAAAACCCTAAAACCCTAATTTCACTTTAAACCTAAAACTAAGCCCTAAAACTTAAAACTAAACCCTAAACCTTAATCCTAAACCCTAAACCTTAATCCTAACACTAATCCTAAACCCTAAACTATCTTAAACCCTAACCATAACACGAATTAAAACCCTAAAACCCTAACCCGAAATGAAATGAACCCGACACCCATTTTCTTCTTATTTTTGATCCATTTTAAGAACCAGCACCTCAAGCATGTCCACGGACCTCACCCTTATGTCCACCAAGCAGCTTACAAGCACTCATCCACCACCCTTAAGTTCAAGGCTTCTAGAATCCTCCTATTAGCTAAAAAACCCTCATCACCTTCACATTAAATCTACACTCTAGTCTCAAGACTATCATACTAGCTTCATGAATCATCTATCTAGCCTTGGACACTATCAAAACACCAAAATGGGCCACCAAAGTGTTTTTACCCCTATATATAGCCGAAAAATTCACCCCTTTCGAATCACACCTAAAATTCATTACACATACAATGGATTCTAGCTTAGCCAAGGAAGAAGTTAAAGATCTGTAAGCTCATAATAAAGACCAAAGAATCAGAAAAGGAAGCCCTTGAAGTCGTTTACTAGCGTACGATACCCGAAAACCTCATATTGGGACAATTTTAGTCTATATAGCTCAAAGGTTTGTTTAATAAGCTTTATAATCTGTATTTAGAAATGTTTATAATACTCTTAAGATTCATATATAAACTCTTGTTTGAAGGTTTTAAATCCTCAAAACCCATGTGTTTCTTATTAAAACACATAAACGACGTTTTGATTTTCTAGCTAACGGAATCCTTTTTCTAACTTTGTGTTATGTATAGAACATCTTATTTATCTTTTTTCTAATTAGCTTTAACCTACAAATATCATTTGTATATCTTAAATAAGCTTGTAATAGGAGTGGGCTTTTAGGACTTGTTTTGCAATATTGCTAGGCATAGGGGTATATATCGTAACTTTCTCGAGATTTATTACTAAAGGGGCTGATAAATGTCATTTATTCTAAAGTTATAACTTTTATAGGACCTATTTTTTCCAAAGTTTCAATGTTAAAGGTTTAAATTATATATACTTATATATAAAAGGACTAAAGTTGTAAATAAAGTTTATAAACAAAGGGTATATATTGCCAATTTTGCAAACTTAAAAATATTTAATTATAATATGTTTATATAAATTATACAAAATACTTATTATATTATAACACGATTTTATTAAAACCCGACACATTTATCGTTATTAATCATAAATCGACGCATTATTTCGTTATATATTTAACATAAATTATCATAAACTTTAGAAGAAACTAAAATCTTATCGTATCAGTTTACTAGAGAATTTCATAGGAAGTGTTTTTATTTGAGTTTTTTATTTTGACGAGTTTGTTGGTGTCTTTACGATTTAACGATGCCTGCTCCTCAAACGATATTACATGGCCTTTGGATTATTGATAGCCGCCGAACAGCGGCTACAATACTTCCTAATTTAATAAATCAAGATATACGTTAAACTTTATAAGTTTTATAAAACATAAAACTATCACACTAAGACTTGACATATCACTCAGGTTTTTTGCGTGTCGAAAGCCGTTCTTTCACTTGATATATTTTTGCATCATTCAGATTTCCTTATACTGTTTAAGGTGAGTTCATAGCTCACTTTTAAATTCTTCTATTTCATAAAACTAGTGGGAGTACATGCTTTAAATCTGAATCAAGTTTTTTCTAAATAGTATGCTATCATGATATTTATTGATCTGTTGTTAAATCACTTTATGCCAAAAGACCCCACTATCATGGACCATTAATCACTTGCGAGTAAACACGAATATTGTGAATAGGCCTATTAGGATTGACGAATCCCGTTTGTGTTAGCCGGATAGGTAACAAGACGCACTTATTTGTAACTATAGGTATATGGAAATTACCTTACACGGGGTCCATATCTTTATATATATCATATTATTGATATATACATTAGTGTTTGATGCAGAGCTTAGACGCAATAATATGGTTTTCCTAATAATTGTACTCATTGCCAATTATTTACACTTGTATGGGTGTAATTACAACGTAACCACTTTCTTATGAGGACTTGTATTCACATTTTTATTATAAACATATGAATTTCACTTCAACCCTTTATGTTGGACCTTTTTACATGTTTTTCAGGTAACTGAACTATCTTAGGACTGAGTGGTGTTAGATATAAATCTTCACAAGACTTAATACTGCCAAGGTATAACTAACAGTACTAATGGAGTTAGTACTGCCAGTACATACTTAGTACTGCCAGTGTTAGTTAATATCCATGATTATGGAGTAGTCAATCATGTTTGTTTGGGAATCATGAAGGTATTATGAATCAAACTTGGATAAATTAATGATTTTTGGAATTAATAAATATGAACTTGATGTTTTTATACTTGGATCTTTAATCATCATTTGATCACCACTTAGTCCGGATATAGGTCAAAAGACTCCGACTTCGTGCTTGGTTTCTAGTTGTTTGTCTATGAACAACTCGATCTTAGCCTTGTGAGGATTGGCTAGTTAAATGATCATTAACCCAAGAATAAAAAGGTTTAATGCGCAACCTTATGTCTAATGAACTTGGTTGATCAAGTTTATATTTATTATTTCCAAAACGTGAATCAAACTTAAAGCATTTTTCAAAATTAAAAGTAAAGGCCGAAAGGATTTTTTATTATGAGAAATAGACAATCTTTTAAGTAAACTACCCGTTTCTTTAATCGATTATGCTGAAATTCATGAACTCGTTATCTTCCCAAGTTTATTCTTATTTACCATTGTCTCCCAAATAAACATTGCTTTTATATCTTGAAATTCACCCTTATCTTTAGATCGTGATAGTCTACAAGAAAACCATTTGTAAAACGTCCCGACTTTACTTAGAATTACCAATCCTGTGGAACGACCTGGTCTTACCTAAAAAGATTATACTACATACATGGGTTATACTTTTACCCGTGTGTTTTCATATAATAAATAGGTATTATAAATTTAAAGCTTTTGAAACACATCAATCCCGAACGTCTCAAGAAGGCCATTGCAGCACAACCAAAAATGTATGATGGTAAAAGGCTTCATAGTGCTAAATTAATAATTGATTCACCTGATTCAGAGGAAACTTTAGAGGATGCGGAAGAAAGTCGATTGAAAATGAGAAACAAAATGGTTCAAATTAACTATGGAAAATTAAATGCGCTTTATGAAACATTTGTTCCTCAACAAGAATTTTCTATTGAACAAACATATTTTTCAATTCCTTATACTTTTAATAATGGTTCTGAGTCAAAAGAAGTCATATCAGATTTACCAATTCCAAAAATGCCAAAAGAGAGTAAATTGTTAAAAATGTTTGACACAATGGGTGTAGCAATTAACGGTTTACGAACACGGATTGATAAAACTCTTTTAGAAGACAGACAACGAAGATGGATGTCTGACAGTCAAAATTCGTTAAGAGAGTTTTATAAAACTGATGACATCTCGATGTCTGCCTCTTTATCAAAGAATTTGAAAGAACTTAAAGAAGAACTCATTGAAGAAGTACTGGAAATGTTAAATATTTTTGAATCAATGGAACAAAAAGTTAACGGAAAATATCCAAAAGAAAATATTCTTCAAAATGAGATCGATCGACTTTTAGAAGTATCCTTGACAAGTGAAATTCAAAATGAGTTGTTAAAAGCTGAACTTGAGAAAAGTTTAAGTGACTCCAAAGATATCCAAGCCAATTTACTCAAAAGAATCAAGATTTTTGAAAATGATTTTAAGCGATCACAAACTCAAAGTATTGATTTTGAACTTAAACTACAACATCAAAAAGAGAAAATGGCTTGTGACGTCTCTTGAAAGTCAAAATTGTCACCAATAAATGATGAGAACGTGTTGCTAAAAACTCAAGTGGATTCTATTGTTAAGGAAAGAGAAAATATCAAAAGCTTTTCAATTGAATAAAAGCAACACGGACTGATAACGCCTTAATTATACATGTTTTTGATGGCGTTATTTATATATATATTTTGTCATTTCTCGTGAACTTTCGATACTTAATAGCATGAATTATATGCAGGTTCAATTGAAGTCATCCCGAGCACAAAAAGAACAAAGTTCAAGTGTTTATAGTTATTAAAGAGCAAGATAGAAAGAAAGAAAGGACCAAACCTGAAAAGGACTAAAGCTAAAAATGACCATAAGTACGCCGCACAAATCCCTTGTGCGCCGTACTTCTTATCGAGTCAAAGAATTAATGTTAATTAAATGAAGTATGCATTAACTCACCAAGTATGCCGCACAAATATCCTTGTGCGCCACACTTTGACTCCTACTCAGCCTATAAATTTAAGACGAATTTCACACACTTTTTTATATCTTAATTCCTTTAATCATATTCATCTCTATCTCAAATAATTCCAATCCTCTCAATCATATTCCACTTCATAAAACACTTGAAGTTGAAGATTGAAGATTGAAGATTAAACCACGAAGAACGAAGAAGAACATAATATTTAGAAGAATAAAAGGTTGTATTAAGATTCTATACTTGTTACGGGTAGAGTTTGATCTATATTCTTACCCGGATATAGTATGTATCTTGTTATTCTACTTAATTTTGTTATGCTTCATAGCCATGAGAGGCTAAATCTCTCATGACTACTCGATGAAAATAATATAATGAATAAGCATTTGGTATAATTACGATCTTGTTAATCTTAAGCTTCTGTTATAATCCTATCGTATCCAATCTTATAAACTTTGATTATATACTTGCACCGGTATAGGTCGAAAGACCCGTTGTGAACTATATAGTTATAAAGATTTGTCTTTGATCTTTATCGTCTGTGACGAGAAATCCACTTACGTTATATGATAAAAAAAAATAGATTTGATATAATAGTAACTGGATTATTTGAGTGACACATTTGATCGGGTTAACTAAACATAAATCTTAAGTTAAACAAGTGAATTTGTGAAAACATTTTCTGACGAGAAAACACTTTTTATAAATTCAAGTCCCAAGTTTGAGATCGTAATTATTACCATTGCTTATGAATTATATGAAATTATCCGAGTAGTCATCTTTCTCATTATTGAATTCAGTTCATTTTTACGTTTGTTAAAGTTTATTTTTCAGCTGATTATTCGACACTACGCAAATCCCTGTGGACGACCTGGTCTTACCTAAAAAGATTGTACTGCATACGTGGGTTATACTTTTACCCGTGTGTTTCCATCTAATAATCGGTAATCTCAGTCTTATAAATTTAAAGCTTTTGAAACACATTAAAGTTTTTGGCACCGTTGCCGGGGATCTCAAAGCTGTTCTGTAATCACCCTTTTAAAATAATATTTAACATCCTTTTATTTCAAAAATCGCCATACAGTTTTCTGGCAAACTGACATAAACAAATTCTCCTTTGGATGCATACACGTGCTTCCAACTCTGAACTTGTTGAACCCTTACCTGAACCTCAACGTACTCTGAATCGAAGACTTCGTCGACGAAACAGAATAGTTCCATTCGAACAAAGAAACAATCCACCTCAACACCCGAGAGTTGTCTATCCGCCTATTCTCGACATCAATTACTTTCGTCACTTTCTCATCACCCTTCAAAACCTCAATTCCATGGATGACGAACCCTGTGGGCTGCCGACCGTGTTGTCGCTCCGACTCTCGGTTTTACAATCACCATTCCTGAAACCGCAAACGAATTTGCTATTAAAGGTAACCATTTGACTCTTGTCAAAGGAAACCAGTTCGATGGTAGATCCAAAACCGATCCTCACAAACACATTCACGAATTTCTTAGAATATGTGATATGTTTAAATACAGAGACACCGAGAATGAAGTTGTCTGCCTGATGATGTTTCCCTTGTCACTCACTGGTGAAGCAAAAAACATGGTTGGACAAACTTAACGAATGAACTATCAAAACGTGGGATGAACTTCGAACCGCTTTCATTAGCCAATTCTTTCCCCCACCTCTTTTCGACTGACTCCTCGAAGAAATCCAAGCCTTTTCTCAACATGAAAACGAATCTCTAACCGATGTTTGGCTTCGTATGAAAGAAATGCTCAGAAACTGCCATGGTCACAATCTGTCCAAAGGCAATATCATAAATATCTTTTACCATGGTCTCAACGAAAGTCTTACTCAAGTCGAATAGGCTAAAATCAAAAAACAAAATCCTCTCTTAAGAAAACTGTTGCTTTCGCCGCTAAAGGTAGCAGTAGTTCTGACACTGACAAAATCATGGCCCGAATGGATGTCATGACCATGAAAATAGATGCTCAGTATAAAGACTTTCAATCTCGTTCAAAACCAAACCCTGATCATAACGATGATGACATACCCATGTCACGTGAAGAAGAAGCAAAATTCATGCAAACTTTCCGTCGTACTCATTTTTACAATGATTACAGCGACCGTGATTCCAACCGTGATAATTGGCATTCAAGCGGAAGAAATGATTACAACCGAGACAACTATCAATCTCACTCTAATGATAAACTCGACCTTCAAAAACAACTAAGCGATTTCATAAAAACTTAACACTCGACCAATTCTTTTGTCCAAGATACCTTTAGGGATCTCTAAAACAAACTCGAAACAACAACCAAAAACCATCAAGCATCAATTTAAAATCTCGAAGCTAAATTCGACAGATTTGCAGACAAGCAATCTGGTCGACATTCTAGATCTCTTCCTAGTAACACTCAACCTAACCCAAAAGGTAGTTCATCTAAACCTTACCAACCACCGCAAGCTTGAAACGAGCATGTAAATAGCGTATTTACACGGAGTGGTAAATCCTATGACCCACCAGTTAACCCAAATGATCAACAAAACGATTCTGAAACTCCTATCAACTTTGATAGCGATGATGAACCTACACCCCAACCCAAACCTAATACACCAAAACCACTCAAAGAAACATTGATACCCAAACCATACAAACCAAAAATTCCATATCATCAACGCCTCAGAAAAGAGAAAATAGAGCTCAATATGGAAAATTCCTCGACGTGATCCGTACCGTTCGAATCAACGTACCTCTTATCGATGTTTTATCCGGAATGCCTAACTATGGCAAATTTCTCCAAGAATTAGTGAATAACAAACACAAAATCGAACAAATCTCAGCCGCTTTTCTAAGCGATGAAAGTTCCTCCATACTTCAAAACAAAGTTCCACCAAAACTTAGAGACCCAGGATGTTTTCTTATTCCATGTAACTTCAACAAAGCTTTTTCATGCAATGCTTTATCCGACCTTGGCGCTAGCATCAATCTCATGCCGTATTTCTTATACGCGAAATTATCTCTCAAAATTCTCAAACCTACTAAAATGAAGGTAAGATTAGCCGACCGATCATTCCAATATCCTGTTGGAATAGCTGGAAATATGCTCGTTGAAGTTGGTAAATTCATCTTCCCTGCTAATTTCGTTATTCTCGAAATGGGAGAAGACAGTAAAGTTCCCTTATCTTCGGAAGACCTTTTCTTCACACTGTTGATGCGGTAATTCGAGTCAAACAAAAGCAACTCAACCTCGGATTTGGAACTGAACGAATGATTTTTCATATCGATTCTGCTATGAAACGTTCTTACTCAAATGATGATACATTTTTTAGTATTGACGTCATCGACGAAATCTTAGAAGAAGATTTCGATGCTCTTCGACGAAGGAAGTGAAATCCTCCATTCCATCAAATGAACCATTCTCAAAGAAAAACTCTTTGCTGAATTCGATGAATTCATGGCGATGAATGCCGATGAAAATTCTGAATCCAAATCCGACACCGAAGAACCACCATTCGAAAAAATCACCTTTAATACCTATTACAAGATCAAAACATCTCTTGAAGAACCTCCTACGGATTTTGAACCCTAACCTCTTCCTGATAACTTGGAATATGTATTCTTGGAAGAACCCTTTTTTCTTCCTGTAATCATATCATCTCAGCTTTCTGAAGAAAACAAAAACAAACTCGTATCTGTTCTTAAAAGACACAAGCAAGCCTTTGCTTAAAAAACCACAGACATTCCTGGAATCTGTCCATCTTTCTGTAAACATAAAATTCAACTCCTGAAAGACAAAAAACCAGTTGTTCAAAAACAAAGAAGATTAAACCCAAACATGCAAGAAGTTGTGAAAAAAGGAATAGTTAAACTGCTCGATACAGGTATCATTTATCCAATCGATGATAGCCCTTGGGTAAGCCCCATTCACTGTGTACCGAAGAAAGGTGGTATTACAGTTGTTACTAACGAAAAAAATAAACTTGTCCCAATAAGAACTGTTACAGGTTGGAGAGTATGTATTGATTATCAAAAACTCAATGAAGCAACTGCGAAGGATCATTTCCCTTTACCGTTCATGGACCACATGTTAGAAAGACTCGCAAGAAATAAATACTTATGTTTCCTCGATGGTTATTTCGGATATTTTCAAATACCAGTTGATCCTATGGACCAGGAAAAAACAACGTTCACATGTCCTTTTGGTACATACGCTTATAGAAGAATGCATTTTGGTTTGTGTAACGCTCCAGCTACTTTCCAAAGGTGCATGCTGGCCATATTTCATGACATGATCGAAGAATCCATCTAAGTATTCATGGACGATTTCTCCGTCTTTGGAAGCTCTTTTGATCATTGCATGGATAATCTCGATAAAATGCTTCAGCGTTGCAAAGATGCACATCTTGTCCTTAACTGGGAAAAATGTCACTTCATGGTAAAAGAAGGAATTATGCTTGGACACAAGGTATCCGAAGCAGGCCTCGAAGTCGACAAAGCAAAGATCGACGTAATCTCCAAACTTCCACCCCCACTAATATCAAAGGTATTAGAAGTTTTCTAGGACATGCCGGTTTCTACCGAAGATTCATTAAAGATTTCTCAAAAATCGCCCGTCCTCTCACCAAGTTGCTTGAAAAAGATACTCCATTCGAATTCAATGACGAATGTCACAACGCATTTAAATTGTTAAAAGAAAAGCTCACATGTGCTCCTGTGATCGTAAGCCCAAACTGGAATCTTCCGTTTGAACTCATGTGTGATGCAAGTGATTTCGCAGTTGGAGCAATCTTAGGTCAAAAAGATGGTAAAAACTTTCACCCAATCTACTTTGCAAGCAAAACTCTCAATGCAGCTCAGCAGAACTATACAATCACTGGAAAAGAACTCATGGCTATAGTCTTTGCATTTGACAAATTCTAATCCTATCTGGTATTATCAAAGACGATCTTGCACACAGATCACTCAGCTCTTAGGCACCTATTCAAAAAGCAAGATGCTAAGCCACGCCTTATTCATTGGATACCGCTCTTACAAGAACTTGCTATAGAAATTAAAGACAGAAAAGGTACCCAAAATGTTACCGCCGACCACTTATCTTGGATTGAAAATGATGAAACAAGTGATGACAGTGAAGTCGATGATAACTTTCCTAGAGAAACTCTCATGAAAATAGACACTAGAGACGAACCATGGTTCGCAGACTTTGCAAACTATTTGGTAAGTGATATCATACCTAAAGGAATGACGTACCAGCAAAAGAATAAGTTTTTCTCTGACCTTAAATACTACTTCTGGGAGGAACCCTACCTCTTCAAAGTATAATATGATGGTATGATCAGACGCTCTATCTCTAGACAAAAAACCCAAAGCATTTTAGATCAATGTCACCATGGACCCACCGGTGGACATTATGGACCAAATACAACTGCTAAAAAAGTCTTAGACTCAGGTTTTTATTGGCCAACCATCATCAAAGAAGCTCATACTCAAGTTTGCCTTTGTGAAGCATGTCAAAAGACATGAAATACTTCAAAACGTGATGAGATGCTGTAAAACCCCGTATTTAAGGTCACTACTATTTCTAACCTCGTAAACCCCGTATTTAAGGTCACTACTTGTTCCGTACTTACAACTATTCTCAAAAATTTTAAATTATTCATTTTTATTATTTTAGTCGATTCTTATTAAAATCACCAATTTTAAACCCTCGCGAATCGTACAATTTAAATTTATCCGTTTTATCGACCGAGAAATCAACGAAAGCCATATTTAGCCATGAGAGCTTAATTTATTTTATTTTTATTATTTTTCATCTTTTAATTATGTTTGGCTGAAACCGAATTAGAAATCGTGTTCTTATAAAATTAACGAGTTAAATTAGTTTTTGTGCCAAGATTTAAACGATATATAAATGTTTAACAAAATTTAGCCGAAGGCCCTCTCTTTTTCCCTGTGGCCGGTTAGGGCTCAACCAAATAACTCCTCAAAATCATATTTTCACAATTAGATCGTGTGTACTAGTTAATTTGGCCCAAAGTCTAGTTAATACTTATATGATTTAACAAAATTAAGCCTAAAATTCTTTTCCTCTCCCCTTTTTTTAAAGTCGGTTACACAAGCCCACAAACCCAACATTCCATTCGTATTTATTTATGTGTCGATACAAACCAAGTTTGGGAAATCCATATCCATATTCTATATACATAAAAGATACTCCTACCCATCATACGCATGCTACAACAGTAATAAAAAAACACCCACACCAAATCCTTCTTATTCTCTCTGTCGAATAGCAGGAACCAAGAACACCTCCATTCAATCTTCAACTATCCTTTAAATCACTTCCATTCTACTTCAAATCAAACCTACACTAAACCCTATTCATCCCTTTACACTAGAAAACATCATGCATGAATTTTATGAAGTCTTTTAATTTCAAATTAAAGGTAACGGAGTAACAAGGGATATATATTGAGTGTGTAAAAGATATTTTGATTGTAGTTTTGGGCGCTCTTTGGTTCGATCTCAACCCTAAGCAAAAAGGGGTGTTTGTGTTTTTGATCTACTTGCCTAAATCATCTCCTAGTAAGATTCTTTCTCTATTTTTGATTTCTTTTTTTTATTTTGATCCATGCAAATGGATGTTTGATTCTAAAAATAATTATATTTTTATGTTCATGAGGGTGTTTTTCAATTAGTGTGGCATTGCAAGCGGTTTGGTATTATTAAGAATGATGTTTGGATGAGTTTGGGTGTGAATAATTAGGACTGTTTTAATTCAGTAGCAAGATAGATGTAGTACGAATTATTTTTGGCTTGTGGCCTTCGAGAAAATCTAATAATTAAGTAGGTATATGTCTAAGCTATATGTGGCTAATTGGATAGAGCTGTATCTCCTCCGGATGAGTGAGATATGGACATTTTACGAAAATTAGTCAAGTCTGTACCTTTTTTTGGAAAACGAGCTTAACTTCAGATTTTTGAACTAAAGTGTTGGGTTTAAAAACATGGTTCAATAGTACACACCTTAAGCTAACATCTCCAAGTGGATTAACTTTAATAGCTATCACGGTTTGGGAACTACACCAAAATTGGTTTTTGGTAGGAAAACTTGAGACTGCTGCAGACCAGCAGTATAAATGAGTTATTTGCAGCAAACGTTTAGCCTGAGAAGGTCTGAATTATTTAATGGGATTATAGAAATAAGTTCAAGGTACATGTGTCAAATTGGATAGGGTGATATCTCCTCTGGATGAGTGATATATGACCATTTTACGGAAACTAGACGATTCTGAAACATCGTTTGGAAAACAAATTAAACTCCATATTTTTGCACTAAAGAGTTAGGTTTTTAAAACATGGTTCAATAATAGACATATTAGGCTAACACCTCCCTTTGGATTCAACTTCAAAGCTATTATAGATTAGGATTTATGGCCGATTTCGTAAGTGGTTAAAATTCAGTAAACTTTCTGGTTTGAGTTGTTGATGGTAAAAAGTCATTTCCTATGGATTGATAAATATTTGGTTGATGAGGCTTAACTTTATGGAAACTAGAGTCAAAGGTATTTCTAGGGGTGAAAGCCTCATCCTTATATCTTTTATAGGCTAGGATCTATGGTTACATGAAGTTGGGTAAATTCAGAATCTGGATTCCTACGTTTTGTTTTGAAATATAAAAAGTATGGATACACATTAGTAAAATAAGAATTAATGAGCGAAACTTAGTAGATGACTAATTAAGTGTAAACTCAGGTTGAATACCAATTTAGGAATGAAAATATATTGGTTAAGTCATTATGCAATGCCATGCATATCTTGAAAACATATCTCATGATCATGTGATTATTTTTACGTATTGACTTCTTTTATTATACTAAGACGCGTCACGCCTTTTAGGTGGTGCTTAGGCGTACTTTTCTCTCGTTCGAAGATTCATCTACTTCTGATCTCTTTACTTTAACGGTGAGTTCATAGCCTCGCATTTAAATCTTTTTATGTTTTAAAAACCCGCGAGGGAGATACATGCTTGTTTTAGAAAATCGAACACATGTGATTTTATTATGTGAACGTTGCTATGAGTGGTATGTTGTGGCCCTTCCTTCATGGACCGTTAATTACCGATAACCGGTAAACGCTGATGCAATAATAATAGATCTATTTTGGCCTAACGACCTGTCTGGCGTGTGTTCCTCGCGAGGGCATACGGAGACATATTGTATTTAGTATTGGGAGTGTGTAACACTATCACTCCAGGTTGAGCACATGGTTAAGGTTCGGTTCGTGGCTCTAGCATCGTTGTGATTATTCTATGAACTAAATGTTTTGCTATGCTTGTGTTCAAAATGTTTGTTTATAAACTCTGTTGGGATTCTTGATTTGATGAGACAAAGTGAATAAAAGAATGAAACAAAAGGACTTAAATGCAAATTTGGAATTCTTCAAAAGATGGAAGATTTTGAAGATACTAGAAGATCTCCTTATTCAGATAGAAGATTCCAAAGACAAACTTAAATGTTTAAAAGATTTATCTTTATATCTTTATGTTAACTTCCTTTGTAAGTCATGATCTCTCTATATAAAGAGATCGTAGACACATTGTTTTATATCCAGAAAAGTAAGTGTGTGTACACAAAGAAAAATGTAGACGTCTATAGTGATGATGTAGCCTCAAGGTAATCAAGGTTTTCCTTGATCCCTGTTACTGTTAGAGATAGGTAAGTGTATTATTCTGATCAAATAATATTGAGGCTTGGTGGAAACGTTTAATGATAAAACCTTGTTTGATAATATACTGTTGTTTATAATTCCGCTGCATATTTATATTATCTGTAAAACATATCCTAGATGGGCTTAAACGATCTTAACAATTGATATCAGAGCCTCGTGGCTCGTGATGGCTAGGATTACAAGGTGATTTTGTGTCGTGTTTGTGAAGTAAAGAAGGTAGAAATTTTCTATTTTTGGTGATTAGCGGGTTTGAAGAAGATTAGGGTTTTTGCAAACCCTAATTCAATAAAAACAGAAAGTTTTCATGATGGCAGTTTGTTGATCCTTGAAGGACGAAGGTTATGATCATCACGGCTGGAAACCCTAATATTTTTGTGGTTGGTTCGTACCTACAAGGGATGATTAGTGACAGTTTAGCAACATAAAAAGTGTCGCTAAAAAGGTGTCGTCTGGATACTTAAAAAAAGTATCCTTAATAGTGGTTATATGTTTTGTACTGCTCGTTGGTGGTTACTACTTCCACGGGACACAGTACTGTTGGTGATCGTAAATATTGGTGCTTTACTCACACTAAAAAGTCTCTCAAAAGGTATGGAAGGAAGGAGCACTTTATACTGCCAATACAAGTTAGTACTGCTCGCGTTGATGTTTCTACTGCCAAGGTATGTAAGTTTTATTTGGGTCTTGTGAATCAGAGGAGAGTCTTATAATTCAAAGCTGCATGGTCTGAATATGAATGCGTGGTTATTAGCAGTTTGGGTTATGATTCGTTTATTTGGGAATGATATTTGCTATGATGTGAAAACCCCTAGTTTTTAGGGATTGTATTTTGCTTTCATAAATATCAGATTCTTTCGTTTGGTAAGTGTTATTAGTATTGCTTCATGATTAGTACTGTCAATAGAAAGTTTCTGCTGCTCGTTCATTTTTACTGCTGCTATGGTTATACTCGTTAAGGCTGCTGCCTATGACACTTACAATTGCTTGGGATTGAACTCAAGTTTGTACTACGAATGAATGTGATTTAATACTGCTTGCTTCCAAAAGAATGATTTAATGCTGCTAATGGGGAATTCGTGGATTAGAAGCCCATTGGAAACTAGTATTGATGCTGTTGATTAGTAAGAATTGTAGCACTGTTTGTTGTAAAAGAATGAAATGTTCCTTGTTAGTGCTGCTCTTATATGATTAATGCTGCCAGTAGTAGGAAATAATTTGGTTAGTACTGTTCGTGGGTCATTAGTACTGCCAGTATCGGATTTAAAGAGTTTCTACTGCTAGCATTAAAGGAAAGTTAATACTACTGCGTGAATACTTTGTACTGCTACAAATAAAGTTAATACTGTTAGCTTTATGTTAATACTGCTGCATAGTACTGCTAGTTTAATCCGATATCAGACAACACACACAACAGGATCTCGAACAGAACTAACAGTTTTTGAAGGTTATTTATTTTTGATTCTACTGTTTAGTTCTTGGATGGTTTAAATGTTCTTAAAGATTTAAAAAGGCTCATATTTATTGGTTCAATTGGTTACGAAGAAGCTTAATTATCACTTATTTGGAGTTGAAGTGGAGTTTCACAGGTTTATGTTTTATCATATCTCAAATGGCTTACAACATTTGGAGGTAACTTGTTTGTGTTTTTAATGTTGTGACGAAGACTTGTCAAAATCTAGCAAAGGTGTATGATTTTACTTATGGTGCTCAATGCTCACATTTGCTATCACTTAGTATGTGTCTCATAGAAGATGAGGATCTTTGTCAAGAGGTTGTGGTCTACTTATATTTTACAGATTTATTTATAAGTTTGGAGTCACGTGGATAGTACAAGATATAAGACACAAGTTTGGGTTGTTCTACTTCGGCATCAAGTTTGTTATACTTAGTTTTCTTCATCAGTAATCATTACATAAGGCCTATAGAATTGAAGATTCAAGAAATGGTTTAACATATGGGTTTCAGGGGAAGCTTATTGTTAAAATGTTTAACCATTTACATGCGTCATTGAGGTGAAGGTTTTTACTACTGCTAGTCATTATTACTACTGCTAGTGTGAGTTTCTACTACTCAAGTTTATTTTTTTCTTATTGTGCTTAATGGTGGGTAATTTGAGGAGTTAAAAGGCTTGGATTAGAAGTGTGATATTGGTTTGTAGTGGTCAAGATCAAAGTTGCTTACATTCATAAGTCCCCTATTAGATTATGACAAAAAGAAGAAGAAATATTAACAGGTTGCAACTTGTAGATTCCTGGTGTGGCATGGTACAAAGGAAATATGAATTAAGGGGAAGTTTTGTTTCATTCAGGGAGATGATTACATCTCAACTTCAGGGGAAGCTTTGGCTTTATGATGAAGCTCGTACACGACTTTGTTTGTTTTGTCATCATCAAATAGGGGAAGATTGTTGGGATTCTTGATTTGATGAGACAAAGTGAATAAAAGAATGAAACAAAAGGACTTAAATGCAAAGCTGGAATTTTTCAAAAGATGGAAGATTTTGAAGATACTAGAAGATCTCCTTATTCAGATAGAAGATTCAGAAGATAAACTTAAATGTTTAAAAGATTTATCTTTATGTTAACTTCCTTTGTAAGTTATGATCTCTCTATATAAAGAGATCATAGACACATTGTTTTATATCCAGAAAAGGGTGTGTGTGTACACAAAGAAAAATGTAGACGTCTATAGTGATGATGTAACCTCAAGGTAATCAAGGTTTTCCTTGATCCTTGTTACTGTTAGAGATAGGTAACTGTACTATTTTGATCAAATAATATTAAGGCTTGGTGGAAACGTTTAATGATAAAACCTTGTTTGATAATATATTGTTCTTTATTATTTTGCTGCATATTTATATTATCTGTAAAACATATCCTAGATGGGCTTAAACGATCTTAACAAACTCTATAGATTCACTCAACATTTTGTTGACGTTTTAGCATGTTTATCTCAGGTTTATGCTTGCTAGCTTGGATGGGACGGAGCGTGGATATCGAAGGACGTGGACTTAGTGAACTTTGTGCATACGATAAAATGTTTTCAAAGAAACTTAGTCATGTTGTGGCTTATTTAGAAACGAGTTTTCATAAAGTTTATTGGGACCTTATAACCCTGATCCTTTTAATAAAATCGAATGTAATCTTTATTAGTAAACGGTTCTTTTAAAGTCGTTTACCATGACTCGTGAGCTTGTATTATGAAGTAGCACCCCCAATGTTGTATTCTGATGCGTAGTAAATTTAGAGGTGTTATAGATTGGTACCAGAGCACGAGTCATAGCGAACTAGGTCCTTTTTTTGAAAACCTGGACTATGACTGTTTTCGAAAAAAATTCATGAGTCGTTCATCGATGTCCGATATCCGCGCACGCAATCCTTCCCGATCCTTTATGTGCTTTGTGCTAGGCCTTTGA
Organism: Tanacetum coccineum; assembly: GCA_026074375.1. NCBI lineage: Eukaryota > Viridiplantae > Streptophyta > Magnoliopsida > Asterales > Asteraceae > Tanacetum > Tanacetum coccineum. The sequence continues at coordinate 100,805 of BQNB010002923.1, forward strand.
TTATATACTATATACCAAGCGTGTGGTATAAATAGTAATTATATATATACGATATCCGTTCTTCGACGAACCGCTATATATATATATATATACCTATCGATCATCGCTACACGCGTACATTCAAGTTGTATTATTGACATTATGTAATGGTGTCGCCATTATGATATGACATGATTAATTTCGTATATGTGTAATATATATATATATATATATATATATATATATATATATATATATATATATATATATATATATATATATACACACACATTATGATATTATATAGATCTATCACTAGTATAATCTTTGTTTTCACGATTTAATTCGTTATTGATAAATGCTTGTGATGAAATTCGTCGAGAACTTGCGTAGATTAGATTGAAAGTGTTGTTGGGAAAATTAAACGATTTGAATATCGTGTATAGGTGGGTTTAATCTTGATGATTTTTGGGTCAAAAATAAACTTTTGGCGCGTTTCGTAATACGCGGTCTTGAGCAGAAAATTGGACACGTATTTCAAGGTCTGAGATTTCGTAAAAACTTATTTTTGATTTTAAAATAAGATCAAGTTTATTTTTACGAACGTTTAGATATAAAATGGAGCCCATAAATCCTTGTAACAAAGAAATGTTTTGCACTTTGTGAGTGTTTTATTTAATTTTTATGTTGATTTGATTATGTATATATTTGCATGTGTTATCTTTATGTTTAAGAATCCATGGATTAGGTTATATGTTATGGTTTTGATGTTGTTGGCAAATTTGGTGATTTAGTAGGAGTGATAGGTTAGTTGGAGCATGGAGGAAGTGCACTTGATGTGAAATATTGGCGATTTGATGGGACTATAAAACCCTCATTTAGATCAGAAAATTTGGCTTATGATTCGGCAAATTAGTGATGTTGTAAACTGAGATTTTGTTGTTTAAAATGTTAGAGGTCGTCCCCATTGATCGTTTCAATATGAGTTCTAACTCTTAAAAACGAGAAAGATATGACCATTTGTAGTTGGGAATTATTTCGGCAAAAACTCAGCACTAGTCCATTTTGTAGCAGAATTTTAGTCGACTTTCGGACGTCGTAACTTGGTCGTGTCAAAAGCTTTTCTAGGTTTGCAGGACCCTAAAACTACCTACTTCGAGTCTACTTTCCAACGAATTAAGCCTCGTCGATTTTTAGAATGTAAAGGAGAGTTAACCCCTTTGTACAAGATTAGGTGTCAAAACAGTACTTGCTGTCCAGAAATTCACTTGTAAAGATGTTGTGTGCAGGCGGGTCAAAACTTAATATTTTTGGATGAAATTTGAACAGGAGCTTGTCTATGATATGTGTGACCTACTGGATTTTTTTTTCATATTTTTATAAAATATTTAAAAGGGTCTGCTACTGTCCAACTTTTGCTAAGTTTCTGCAGGCCCTGTTTTGAACTTGTAATTGTATGCTAGTGTTTATAAAGAGTATGATTTACTTAGAATCTTTGGGGAAAACGCAGGAGTAAGTTAAGATACATATGAGTCTAGGGAAGAAGTATATAAGCACGAGTTAAAGCCATTTAGCAAGTCGTTAAGCGATAACAAGTTACTAGTAAAACCGGCGTAAAATTCTAAAAATGTGTAACGAATAGAAATAATAAGTGTGTTGTCTCATGGATTCTTAAGCATAGGATATTACTACATGCCGATATATGTAAATATGTATCTATCTTACTCGTATTACGTTACACTTTACTATAAGTGTGAGTTTTAATTATTTTCTTGTTATTGGAAACCATGTTTGGTGGAACGTACTTGTAACGTGAAACAATGGAGATAACCTTCTGGATATTGGATGTATGGTTAGGGAGCGTGTGTACTACCCCTGGCTTCATTATGGAGATTATGATCGTTATTACTTCAACACTTGTGATGGTGCTCGTTTTTTATTTCATGATATACATGTAGAGGTTGTTGTTACCTCGAGACACTTGTCGTATCTTAGGAGTATCTTGACTCCTAGTGTAGACAATTCCAATTAGCGAATATATCGGCCGTTTTCCTTATTCGATTGCATTGATTCTTGACTTACTACTTCTTGTACTTGCTATGATCCTTAATCCCAAACCACCTTAATGTCACTTTATGAACAATTTATTCCAAAAATAACGAGAAAATACTGATTCGGTCCGTTCAAACCAGCAAATAAGGCCAACTGCTCCTTCCGTACAATTGAAGTAGAAAGATTGACAGCTTATGAACTCTTTATAATTTCCCATTTTTGCTACAGGAGTTCCAGTAGATCCGGTGTTCCTGTTAGGATTACTAGTACTTGCCATTGTTGCAGCTTGTGCTTCCAGAGCCGCGATGACACTATCAGAAACTAGTTTCTTGATGGCAGCCTGAGTCATGGCTGGTGCTTCAGATGTTGACGTCCTTTTGGGAGGCATTCTATCAACATAAGACGTAATAAGAATGATATCACAAGTTCGGATTAATCGTCGCCTTTAAACTAGTGGTTTTGGATAAATGTTGGGGTGAGAATGCTTCTAAATAGTGGATCCTTATGCAAGTAATCTTATTTGATTTGATTTCGTAAGAACAAGTCCGAATTATCTTGCATTCCTTGAAATCTTTTCTTTTTGATGGTGTTGACTTAGAAAGTCACCTTGACCGAATAATTCCGTAAAGTATTTCCGTGTGTTACGTGTAACTTGTAAAATCCCATCTAAATCATAATGTTGGTGATGAAATACAAAGAAACCTGATACCGACACTGAGAAGGAATTTTAACGAGATCAGAAGACTGCCAAAGTGGATGAAAGCCGAGTTCGAGTAACTCTGAGGCTAATGAAAAAGACTTCCCCTACATCTAATGCATATTACTATGCTTTCTCTTGTTACAACGATCGATAATTGTGAAGGAAATCATCCTACGACAAAACAAAAATCACTCCAGTTTTACCAATCGATAACCGTAAAAAAGCTTCTCCCACATCAAATGTATCTTACATCATCTTTCTTTCGTTTTTCTGATATGTTGAACGATGTCCGTAAAGGAAAGCTTCTTCTACGTCAAACTGTGAATCATCCTTGTTGAATAAAACCATAATCGTAAATAAGACTTCTACCCTCAAAACGTATATGTTCGGTCATCTAATGTTACGGATGAATCCTACACAAGCTCGAGCCATGAATTCGAGGTGTTCGATTTGTTCCTATTATGCCTTCAGACTCGAATACCAACGTAGAGTCATGCGAGGATGGCTCAAACAAGGAGAGCTTTCGGCATGAGAGCTAAGCACAATGGTCGGATCCTACTGGATCATAGTGATGTCATCCATCATCATTTTCTGTAGGGAATAAAACGGTACGCGATGGACAGTTAGAGTTTGCCGACTTCGTGGTGGTAGATAAAAGACAATCCCGTTTGCCGTCTCTGTTTTATTCAGTTGAGGAGTCCTTCTGCTTGACTTGATCCCCTTTAATTGTCGATGGTCAACGACGGATAGCCATAGTTGAAAATTTATTTGCAAAATTTCTTCTTGTTATGTGTTTATGTGATATGTGATTTAGTCGAGTGGTCGTACGTTGTGCGAGCTCGAGGCGGCATTGTGAAATGACGTCCGATCGGTGGGTAATGCGTACTCAGATTTTTATCCCCCGTTGAAAGACACGGGATAAGGGTCCTTGACGCTCGTTGAAAGACATGAGACAGAGTCGGGTAGGAGCGGTCGCGATTAGTGTGCGAGCTCGAAAAATCCACGGATGGCAGTCGGGCCGATGACGATCACGCCTGGGGCACCGTGAAGAATGCTCAAAGTTTGATAATATAAGCAAACTTGACCATTAGATAGGGTATGTATCCATGGCTAAAAAGTCCGTGAGCACCCGATGATGTTGAAAATCTCTTTTTGGGTATGGATCCGGGTGTGAACACCCTACAATGATAAAAATCTTTTTAGATATGCATCCATGGCTATCAGACCTGTCAACATCCTGTAACTTTAGAAACTTTTCTTGGGTTGGATTTAGCCGGAATTTGTTGTTAATCATGGCTTGACTATTTAATAAGCATGCCGTTGTGTGATTATATGTGCTTAATGATAAGTATCTCGTTTCGATTAATGCCATAGTGCTTTCGATGGAGTTATGTATACTCTGAATGATTACCGCAACGATGCGTTCTCTTTTGTTGAAATAGGCTTGACTGTTAGCAAGCACGATTTAATAAAATTGGGTCAGCGGGGTACGCCTTTTCCCCCAAAGCTAAATGATTTACATGGCTTGACGGTTAGCGAGCATGCAATTATGTGATTTTGTACGCTTAATGATAAGTGCCTTGTTTCGAATAATGCTGTAACACTTTCGATGGAGTCATGTACACTCCAAGAAATTTTTATAATGACGTGATCTCTTTTAACAAGACTTGTTGGACAATATGTGTTTTGATTTGATCGGTGTGATCACCGTTGATTTTTAAATTGATCATCGCTTTGAAAAATTTTCAAGTGCGCTCCAAGTCGTGTGACCATAATGTGAGAACGTGTGAATCCGTTTGAGAATGATAAGCTAATAGTAATGAACCCTTAATCGCTCTCGAGAATTGACGACTGGTTAAATTATTCGTTTCCACTAGCTTTTTCTTCGAGTCATGTATTTTATACTTCCTTTTAAATATTCCCATGACGTTTGATCCGTGCACTCATGCACGTTGCATATATTTGATGCTTTAACTTTTGTTCATTAAATATTGTTAGAAACCTCGACAAGGACCTGTGTATATCCTCACCTCTTCACAAGTAAACCATACGGAGATTATGGCGAGGGGAGGATGTAAAACCCCGTATTTAAGGTCACTACTTGTTCCGTACTTATAATTATTCTCTAAATTTTTAAATAATTCATTTTTATTATTTTAGTCGATTCTTATTAAAATCGCCAATTCTAAACCCTCGCGAATCGTACAATTTAAATTTATCCATTTTATCGATCGAGAAATCAACGAAAGCCATATTTAGTCATGAGAGCTTAATTTATTGTATTTTTATTATTTTTCATCTTTTAATTATGTTTGGCCGAAGCCGAATTAGAAATCGTGTTCTTATAAAATTAACGAGTTAAATTAGTTTTTGTGCCGAGATTTAAACGATATATAAACGTTTAACAAAATTTAGCCGAAGGCCCTCTCTTTTTCCCTGTGGCCGGTTAGGGCTCAACCAAATAACTCCTCAAAATAGTATTTTCATAATTAGATCGCATGTACTAGTTAATTTGGCACAAAGTCTAATTAATACTTATATGATTTAACAAAATTAAGCCCAAAATTCTTTTCCTCTCACCTTTTTTTAAAGCCGGTTACACAAGCCCACAAACCCAACATTCCTTTCTTATTTATTTATGTGTCGATACAAACCAAGTTTAGGAAATCCATATCCATATTCTATATACATAAAAGATACTCCTACCCATCATACGCATGCTACAACAGTAATAAAAAAACACACACACCGAATCCTTCTTATTCTCTATGTCGAATAGCAGGAACCAAGAACACCTCCATTCAATCTTCAACTATTCTTCAAATCACTTCCATTCTACTTCAAATCAAACCTACACTAAACCCTATTCATCCATTTACACTAGAAAACATCATGCATGAATTTTATGAAGTCTTTTAATTTTTGAAGATTCTTGATTTTAGGGTTTTGTTCAAATTAAAGGTAACGGAGTAACAAGGGATATATATTGAGTGTGTAGAAGATATTTTGATTGTGTTTTTGGGTGCTCTTTGGTTCGATCTCAGCCCTAGGCAAAAAGGGGTGTTTGTGTTTTTGATCTACTTGCCTAAATCATCTAATAAGATTCTTTCTCTATTTTTGATTTTGATCCATGCTAATGGATGTTTGATTCTGAAAATAATTATATTTTTATGTTCATGAGGGTGTTTTTCAATTAGTGTGGCATTGCAAGGGGTTTGGTATTATTAAGAATGATGTTTGGATGTGAATAATTAGGACTGTTTTAATTCAGTAGCAAGATGGATGTAGTACGAATTATTTTTGGCTTGTGGCCTTCTGGAAAATCTGATAATTAAGTAGGTATATGTCTAAGCTATATGTGGCTAATTGGATAGAGCCGTATCTCCTTCGGATGAATAAGATATGGCCGTTTTACGAAAACTAGTCAAGTTTGCACCTTTGTTTGGAAAACGAGCTTAACTTCATATTTTTGAACTAAAGTGTTGGGTTTAAAAACATGGTTCAGTAGTACACACCTTAAGCTAACATCTCCAAGTGTATTAACTTTAATAGCTATCACGGTTTGGGAACTACGCCAAAATTGGTTTTTGGTAGGAAAACTTGGGACTGCTGCAGACCAGCAATATAAATGAGTTATTTGCAGCAAACGTTTAGCCTGAGAAGGTCTGAATTATTTGATGGGATTATAGAAATAAGTTCAAGGTACATGTGTCGAATTGGATAGGGCGATATCTCCTCCAGATGAGTGAGATATGACCATTTTACGGAAATTAGACGATTCTGGAACATCGTTTGGAAAACAAGTTAAACTCCAGATTTTTGCACTAAAGAGTTAGGTTTTTAAAACATGGTTCAATAATAGACATATTATGCTGACACCTCCCTTTGGATTCAACTTCAAAGCTATTATAGATTAGGATTTATGGCTGATTTCGTAAGTGGTTAAAATTCAGTAAACTTTCTGGTTTGAGTTGTTGATAGTAAAAAGTCATTTCCTATGGATTGATAAATAATTGGTTTATGAGGCTTAACTTTCGGGAAACTAGACTCAAAGGTATTTCTAGGGGTGAAAGCCTCATCCTTATATCTTTTATAGGCTAGGAGCTATGGTTACATGAAGTTGGGTAAATTCAGAATCTGAATTCCTACGTTTTGTTTTGAAATATAAAAAGTATGGATACACATTAGTAAAACAAGAATTAATGAGTGAAACTTAGTAGATGACTAATTAAGTGTAAACTCAGGTTGAATACCAATTTAGGGATGAAAATACCTTGGTTAAGTCATTATGCAATGCCACACATATCTTAGAAATATATCTCATGATTATGTATATTATTTCTATGTATCTATTTTTCTTTTCTTATAATACTAATTCGCGTCACATCTTTTAGGTCGCTACTAAATCATTGGTGCTTCTTCTCTTAGTTGATTTCTCGCTCGATCATCTTCTATACACGGTGAGTTCAAAGCCTCACATTTGAATCTTTTTATGTTTTAAAAACCCGCAAGGGAGATACATGCTTGTTTTAGAAAATCGAACATACGTGATTTTATTATTTAAACGTTGCTATGAGTGGTATTTTGTGGCCCTTCCTTCATGGACCGTTAATTACCGATAACCAGTAAACGCTGATTCAATAATAATAGATCTATTTTGGCCTAACGACCTCTCTGGCATGTGTTCCTTGCGAGGGCATACGGAGACATATTGTATTTAGTATTGGGAGTGTGTAACACTATCACTCCGGGTTGGGCACACGGTTAAGGTTCGGTTCATGGCTCTAGCATCGTTGTGATTATTCTATGAACTAAATGTTTTGCTATGCTTGTGTTCAAAATGATTGTTTATAAACTCTATGGATTCACTCAACATTTTGTTGACGTTTTAGCATGTTTATCTCAGGTATATGCTTGCTAGCTTGGATGGGATGGAGCGTGGATATTGAAGGACGTGGACTTGGTGAACTTTGTATATACAATAAAATGTTTTCAAAGAAACTTAGTCATGTTGAGGCATATTTAGAAACGAGTTTTCATAAAGTTTATTGGGACCTTGTAACTCTGATCCTTTTAATAAAATCGAATGTAATCTTTATTAGTAAATGGTTCTTTTAAAGTCGTTTACCGTGACTCATGAGCTTGTATTATGAAGTAGCACCCCAATGTTGTATTCCGCTGCGTAGTAAATTTGGGGGTGTTATAGATTGGTACCAGAGCACGAGTCATAGCGAACTAGGTCGTTTTTCAAAACCTGGACTATGACTGTTTTCGAAAAAATTTCACGAGTCGTTCACCGATGTCCGATATCCGCGCGCGCAATCCTTCCTGATCCTTTATGTGCTTTGTGCTAGGCCTTTGATTGTATACTATATACCAAGCGTGTGGTATAAATAGTAATTATATATATACGATATCCGTTCTACGACAAACCGCTATATATATATATATATATGCTTATGATTCATCGCTACTGCGACATTCGGTTATACTATTGAATATTATGTTAATGGTGTGCCATTATGATATGACATGATTAATTTGTATATGTGTAATTATTATATATATATATATATATCATTATATTTATATAGTTATATATATAGATATTTATTTATATATATACACATTATGATATTATATAGATTTGAGGTATAACATTGTGAGTAATTTCTATTACTAGTATAATCTTTGTTCTCACGATTTAATTCGTTATTGATAAATGCTTGTGATGAAATCCGTCGAGAACTTGGCGGAGAGATTGATAGAATGGTTGTTGGAAAATTAAACTATTTGAATATCGTGTATAGGTGGGTTTAATCTTGATATGAGTTGATTTTTTGGTCAAAAATAAACTTTTGGCGCGTTTCGTAATACGCGGTCTTGAGCAGAAAATTGGACACGTATTTCAAGGTCCGAGATTTCGTAAAAACTTATTTTTGATTTTAAAATAAGATCAAGTTTATTTTTACGAACGTTTAGATATAAAATGGAGCCCGTAACTCCTTGTAACAAAGAAACTTTTTGCACTTTGTGAGTGTTTTATTTAATTTTTATGTTGATTTGATTATGTATATATTTGCATGTGTTATCTTTATGTTTAGGAATCCATGGATTAGGTTATATGTTATGGTTTTGATGTTGTTGATTTGGTGATTTAGTAGGAGTGATAGGTTAGTTGGAGCATGAAGGAAGTGCACTTGATGCGAAATATTGACGATTTGATAGGACTATAAAACCCTCATTTAGATCATAAAATTTGGCTTATGATTTGCCAAATTAGTGATGTTGTAAACTGAGATTTTATTGTTTAAAATGTTAGAGGTCGTCCCATTGATCGTTTCGATATAAAAACCGAGTTCTAACTCTTAAAAACGAGAAAGATATGACCATTTGTAGTTGGGAATTATTTCGGCAAAAACTCAGCACTAGTCCATTTTGTAGCAGATTTTTAGTCGACTTTCAGACGTCGTAACTTGGTCGTGTCAAAAGCTTTTCTAGGTTTGCAAGACCCTAAAACTACCTACTTCGAGTCTACTTTCCAACGAATTAGGCCTCGTCAATTTTCAGAATGTAAAGGTGAGTCAACCCCTGTGTACAAGATTAGGTGTCAAAACAGTACTTGCTGTCCAAAAATTCACTTGTAAAGATGTTGTGTGCAGGCGGGTCAAAACTTAATATTTTTGGATGAAATTTGAACAGGAGCATGTCTATGATATGTGTGACCTACTAGATTTTTTTTCAGATTTTTATAAAATATTTAAAGGGGTCTGCTACTATCCAACTTTTGCTAAGTTTCTGCAGGCCCTGTTTTGAACTTGTAATTGTATGCTAGTGTTTATAAAGAGTATGATTTACTTAGAATCTTTGGGGAAAATGCAGGAGTAAGTTAAGATACATATGAGTCTAGGGAAGAAGTATGTAAGCAAGAGTTAAAGTCATTTATCAAGTCGTTAAGCGATAACAAGTTACTAGTAAAACCGGCGTAAAATTCTGAAAATGTGTAACGAATAGAAATAATAAGTGCGTTGTCTCATGGATTCTTAAGCATATGATATTACCACATACCGATATATGTAAATATGTATCTATCTTACTCGTATTACATTACACTTTACTATAAGTGTGAGTTTTAATTCTTTTCTTGTTATTGGAAACCATGTTTGGTGGAATGTACATGTAACGTGAAACAATGGAGATAACCTTCTGGATATTGGATGTATGGTTATGGAGCGTGTGTACCACCCCTGGCTTCATTATGGAGATTATGATCGTTATTACTTCAGCACGTGTGATGGTGCTCGTTGTTCATTTCATGATATATATGTAGAGGTTGTTGTTACCTCGAGACACTTGTCGTATCTTAGGAGTATCTTGACTCCTAGTGTGGACAATTCCAGTTAGCGAATATATCGCCCGTTTACCTCATTCGATTGCATTGATTCTTGACTTACTACTTCTTGTACTTGCTATGATCCTTAATCCCAAACCACCTTAATGTCACTTTATGAACAATTTATTCCAAAAATATACAATAATTTATGAAATGTTTTATCAAACTAAATGCCAAATTGCGTCGATTTTCACAAGAAGACAAAGCAAAAATGTGTTTCCCAAAAATGAATGAACAATAGTTGACGTGTTTCTCGAAATGGAGGTAAAAAAAATAATTTTAATTTCCCATTCCTATGTCAAATGATTTACTTATTTTCAAGGATAGGTTTGTGCTTCCAGAGCCGCGATGACACTATCAGAAACTAGTTTCTTGATGGCAGCCTGAGTCATGGCTGGTGCTTCAGATGTTGACGTCCTTTTGGGAGGCATTCTATCAACATAAGACGTAATAAGAATGATATCACAAGTCTTAAAATGATTAAAGTTCAAAAATAAACATTGTCACAATAGTGATATCGAAATCATAGATAATTCATATCAAATAAGTATCTATGATTTATTTAGAAGTCAGGGTATGATTCATAATGATGATGACGAAGATGATGATGCAAGAGAGATAAGTCGGTATTATGAAACAACAAGGTATATAACGGGATTGCCATTGTATTATATCATGAACAACTTGCCTTTGTACTGTACATAGTCAAGATTTGACAAGTGTTTTTAGTTATACCACACATCCTGTGGCTAGGTTCTAACATAAGCTATAACTAGGATCTAACCTAATAGTTCGATGGTCCTTCCTAATTGTTCTTGAGTTCATAGATTGCATTCAGAAGACTCTCCTTGTCTGCTAATCTGGGGTATTATTTCATAGTACAACAATCATAATCATAGAAAACGACTCGAAAGAGACGTTTTTAAAAGATAAATTATCATTCATTATCTCATCAGAGTTTTTACAAACAGAGGTCCCAAAATCTAGATGAAAACATAAAGTTTGAATGATAACAGTTTAGCCATATTTATGTCCGTGCCACCCCATGCCATTAGATGTTCAGTTACCTGAGATAAACATGCTAAAAAGTCAACACAAAGGTTGAGTGAAATTCATAGGTTTATAGTAAACAGTTTTGAATACAAGCTCAATAGTGGGTTACGTTGTTATACACCCATAGTTTGTAATAATTGCAACACATACAATTATCATGAAAAATAGTATTATTTCCCTAAGCTCATGACACCGAAACCTTAGGTTAATCAATAACCACAAATAATTGCCCCAACGGGTGTCTTTGCCAAACACCCGCAAAGTTATTCAAATGTGTGCTATTGGTTACCGACAGTATAGGTACACCAACGGGGAGTCCAGTCCCAAATAGATCTATTCACAGCATTCGCGCTTACCCCGACGAGTAATTAACGGTTCATGATAGTGGGGACTTAATGGCAAAAGTAGGGACTTAGGCAATAATGTATCAGGATAGCATACAGAAAAATACTTGCATTCATGGTTTATAGCATGTATCCCCCTCGCGGGTTTATGAAACATTTAAAAGATTGAATGCGAGGCTATGAACTCACCTTAACAGTACAGGGAAATCTGATTGATGGCAAAAGTATATGAAATGAAAGTAACGGCTTCGTCACACAACCTGGGTAATATGTCAAGTCTTAGTTTGATTGGATATGTTTTATGTCATAATAAAATATCATTTTGATTGGATTTATTATGGAAATATCGTATCACTGTTCGGGCCATCATAATTCAGAGCCATCATAATTCAGAAGTATGTTAGATAAAACGTTTGAGGAGCAGGACACTTAAATCGTAAATCTAAGCAAAACTCGTCAAAACGTTTACCCAAATGAAAATCATTATATGAAGCTCCCTGAGTAACGTGATTCGGATAGATTTTAAGTTTCTTCAAAAGTAGTCGATGATAAGTTTACGTCAAATATATAACGTATTGATTGAAATATGCATGATCGTTGATTAATTATAACAAAATGTGTCGGGTTTTAAAATAATCGAGTCTTTTATATTGAATTTTACTTTATAATTTGTATAAAAATATTATTATTTTATTATTTTTAAGAATACAAATATACCTTTGGTTTATAAACTTTTACAAGTTTAGTCCTTTATATATAAGTATATATAGTTTAAACCTTTAACTTTAGGGGTATTATTTCATAGTACAACAGTCATAATCATAGAAAACGACTCAAAAGAGACCTTTTTAAAAGATAAGTTATCATTCATTATTTCATCAGAGTTTTTACAAACAGAGGTCCCAAAATCTACATGAAAACATAAAGTTTGAATGATAACAGTTTAGCCATCTTCAAGTTTGTGCCACTCCGTGCCATAAGTTGCTCAAATGATATTTGCAGGTTATAGCTTATTAGAATAAGTTAAAATAAGATGTTCTAATGTAACAAAAGTTTAGAAAAAGGATTCGTTAGCTAGAAAATCGTTTTTAGGGCAAAAACGCATGGGTTTGAGGATTCAAGGCTTTAACAAGAGTTCATATATTATCTTAAGAGTATTATGAACATTCTAATACATATTATAAGCTTATTGAACAATATTTTGAGCTTACTTGAGCTAAAATGGGTCAAAATGGGGTTTTCGGGTTCGTACGCCTAGTAACGACTTTAAGGGTTCCTTTCTCTTGATTCTTGGCTTCTATTCTGAGCTTAGGGACTTCACTTGATCCTCCTTGGTCTGATTTAAGACTCCATTTGTGTGTATGATGAAATTTGAGGTGTGTTTGAATGGTTTGCATGTTTCGGCTATATAGGGGTTAAATGACCCTTAGTGCCCAAGTTAACTTGGTGTAAGGATCAAGGTGCTAGAGTAGTGACTAATGAAGATTATAGGGTGAGTATGAAAGGCTAGAAAAATAGCTAAGCAAGGTGGAAGGTGTTGGAGGGGTTCGACTAGAAAAGAGGTGACAAGGAGGTGATTTTTGCAACTTGGTGTGATGGAGGTGCTTTTAAGCTACTTGGTTGCTTCCTTGGTGATGTCATAGAGGTGCTTGAGGTGCTTGAGGTGCTTGAGGTGCTTGGTTGCTTTAAAAATGGGAAAAAAATGAAAGAAAAGGGTGCCAGGTTCATTTTATTTCGGGTTAAGGTTTAGGGTTTTAATTTCTAGTTAGGGTTAGGGTTTAGGATAGATTAAAGTTTAGGATTAGTGTTAGGATTAAGTTTTATGGTTTAGGATTAGGGTTTAGGGCTTAGGATTAAGTTTTAGGGTTTAGTTTTAAGGTTTAAGGTTTTAAAATGAAATTAGGGTTTTTAGGGTTTAGGGTTTTAAAACATGGATTAGGGTTAAGATTAGGGATAGATTAGGGTTAAGAGTCAAGCATTAAGTGCTTGTACCTTGTGTTAAAGAGGTGGACAGTTTAAACATGGTTTAGGAGCTTAAATAACCTAATTAGGTTTTTAGGCATTATTGACATGTATCATTAATCTTTAATGAGTTTATACTTGACTTTGAGGAGAAAATATGATTCCATAATATGGAGCATTGCTACACTTGTACATTATGTTGAGGCTTACACTCTCTATCTATATGTCCATCTATCACATTACATATAATTAGGGTCTTGATGTAAACGTTTACGTTTAATGCTTGTTTTTTAAATAACATTTTGAAGAAAGGTACGGTTAAATGTGTGATAAATGTAACTGTAGTGTAAAAATGATATTTAGGATATATACTTGAACTATTAGGATGTTTACATGATATAAAAACATAGATATAGATGGGCATTGATTGAGTTGCTTCCGAGCTCGTTGTACTCTAGAGATGGCAAGTTTGTTGCATAATGTGGATAAGCAAAAAATTTCACTGTAAGAAGGTGATATATTTATAATAGATGGATATTACATTGCATCTAATTTAATAGATGGATATTTACATTGATGAAAATTACGGGTTGTTATATATCATGCAGTTCCCCTACCTTTTACATGTAATTTCATACCTCGCAAACCTGATCTAACATTTATGGATGAAATAGTTAAAAGTGAGAATATGGATGTTACTATGTTGTTACGCACCTAGTTAATGTTAAGACAAGCGTGGGTCAAATCTTGTGGTCTACGGTAGTAAAAATTAATGGTGATGCAGTAGATCTAAAATTGTTAGGGCTAGAACTGCTTTTAGATATCCTCCGTCATTGAGGATTGGAATTCTGATGATGAAAGTGAGGTAGAAATTATATCTAAGGATAAAACTATTAGTTCTAGCATTTTAAATATAAAATTTGTTAAGACTGCTAGGGAAACAATAAAGAAGGTAGAAACATCTAAACAAAACAAACACTATCCTAGAGGGAACCAAAGAAACTGGAACAATCTAATATACCCAATGCACTAGGGAAGTGACTTTAAATGATTGAATAAAGCAGAGTAGTTTTAGGTTTGTGGTAGTTTGTGACATTCTTTCCTACTATGTGTGTGATAAAAAGGTTATAAGACCAGTGTGGAACAACTCAAGTAGGGTGAATCACAAGAACTTTGCTAATAAAATGAACTCACCCTTCCCCTGAATTAGAGAATTAGTTCCAACACAAACAGTACTAACCAGGTCTGGCAAAATTAAATAATGTGTGCAAGTGTTAATTACTGCTGTCAAAACACAGTTAATACTGCTGCTATCAAACAAATGTGAAATCATCCTAGACCAATATCAAATGCTTACAAAAAGGGATATTCACAAGTCACAAGGCCATTTAACAAGTATTCAGCAAACAAAAACAGTATTTTCAATAAAAAGGTTAATATTGTCAGGGTAAAAGATACTACTACTAGGGATAGAGTAGTAGTAAGTGAAAACAAGGGAAAAGGGGTTAATGCTATTAAGGCCTCAGCATGCTGGGTTTGGAAAGCCAAAAATAGTAGTGCATCAAATACTTTCATGAAATATTCTTACATTGATGCACGAGGCAGATCCAAGTCTATAATGGCTTGGATCCACAAAAGAGTCTAATTCTCTTATTCTATGTGAAAGGAAACCTACAGCAAAAGGAGTACAAGGAAAAAGGAGTTATTGACTGTGGTTGCTCAAGGCACATGACTGGAAACAAATGCTATCTTATTGAATATAAAGATTATGATGGTGGTTTTGTTTCCTTTGGAGATGGTAAAGGAAGAATTTCTAGAAAAGGTAAAATCAAAACATGAACATTGGATTTTAATAATGTGTACTTTTGTAAGGAGCTTAAGTATAACCTGTTTAGTGTGTCACAAATTTGTGACAAAAAGAATAATGTTCTTTTTACTGACACTGAATGTCTTGTCTTATCTTCTGACTTTAAGCTACTTGATGAAAGTCAAGTTTTGCTGAGAGTTTACAAGCAAAGGATAACATTTACAAGTAGTTGACCTAAAGAGTGTTTGTTTCTCAATAAAGGTTTAAATTGGCATCTTTCTGCTAATGGCCACAATTGATGAAACTAATTTATGGTACAGGAGGCTTGGGCACATTAACTTCAAAAATATTAACAAACTGGTTAAGGGAAACCTTGTAAGAGGTTTACCCTCAAAGATTTTTGAAAATAATCATTCTTGTGTTGCTTGTCAGAAAGAAAAGCAACAAAAAGCCTCCTGCAAGACCAAACTTATGAAGTCAATCAGCAAACCCTTACATATGCTTCATATGGACCTATTTGGTCCTATAAATGTTAAGAGTTTAATGAAAAAGTCTTATTGCCTAGTAGTCATTGATGACTTTAGTAGATTTTCTTAGGTATTCTTTTTGGCATTTGATGAGACTGTGGGATATTAAAACCTTCATACAGAAATAGAAAATCAACCGTAGACCATAAAGTAAAAGTTATTTCACTATGTGACAATGGAACTGAGTTCAAAAATAGTGTAATGAATCAGTTCTGTGAAATGAAGGGGATTAAGAGGGAATTCAGTGTTGCTAGGACTCCTCAGCAGAATGGTGTTGCTGAGAGGAGGAATAGAACACTGATAGAGGCTGCAAGAACTATGTTAGTTGACTCTAAGTTACCAACCACCTTTTGGGCTGAAGCAGTTAATACTGCTTGCTATGTGCTAAATAGGGTCTTAGTCATTAAGCCTCATAACAAGACACCTTATGAACTTATTCGTGGAAGAACTCCCTTGTTAGAACTTCATGGAAACCTTTTGGGTGTCCTGTTACCATCTTAAATACCAGGGATCATCTAGGCAAGTTTGATGGAAAAGCTGATGAGGGATTTTTTGTTGGGTACTCTGTAGTTAGCAAGGCCATGAGAGTATTTAACAAGAGGACCAGGATAGTTGAAGAGACCTTAAACATTAGATTTCTTGAAAATACACCTAATGTGACAGGAAATGGACCAGACTGGCTTTTTGATGTTGATTCTTTGACAATATTTATGAACTATGTGCCAGTTGTTGCAGAACATCAAAATGATGGGTATTTGCAGGAATCTAGAGATAACATTGTTACAAGGTCAAGCACGAGAAGAAGACAGAACCTGATTAAGAATAACATCCTATACCTTTCTGCATACTGATCATAATCTCTTAAGATTCCTAAGTCAGTAAAGAATATGCTGTAAGAGAAACCTACTAAAATGGATGTAAAGTGAGCTTTCAGATAAAGATGGGAAGGTATGATCAAGCCACAAGAAGTGAGTTTGAAAGGCTACTTCAACAAGAAAAAGACTGTACATCCTAACAGCACTAATAGTATTAATACTATTAGTACACCTGTTAGTGCTGTTGGGACCATTTCTTTTATAATGATGATCCATCACTCACCGTTAATGCTGCTGAAGCTTTTCTAATGCAATGAGGAACATCTATTTAAAAGATTTTCTCCTTTTAAAAATGCATTTACACTTCCACCGTTTCAATGTGATCTCCTAATGGATTGATACTAGAATTTTTGTAATGCGATATAATGATGATAGGATGTGGTATGTAGAGGCGCCCTGTCAACAACTTGGAAACACAATGAATGTCAGTCCTATGCCACTAACCACAATGAAAGGATCATCCTAAAGACCAGATCATTGGAGACTTTAATTCAGCTATTCAAACAAGGAGAATGACCAAGATTTTTGATGAACATGCTATGGTATGTTACATTAATAAACAGGGGAGAACAAATTACAAAGATTATCAGAACTGCTTATTTGCCTGTTTTGTCTCTCAAATGGAACCCAAGAAAGTGATTCAAGCTCTAGAAGATCTAAGCTGGATAGAAGCAATGCAAGAGGAGCTTCTACAATTTCAACTTCAGAAGGTTTGGGCACTGGTTAATCTACCTAATGGCAAGAGGGCCATTGGAACAAAATGGGTCTTTAGAAACAAAAAGGATGAGAAAGACATTGTAGTGAGAAACAAAGCAAGACTGGTTGCACAAGGTTATACCCAAGAAGAAGGAATTGATTATGATGTGGGTTTTGCTCCTGTTGCTAGGATAGAAGCAATCAGGTTATTTTTGGCCTATGCGTCATTTATGGGGTTTATTGTGTACCAGATGGATGTAAAGAGTGCCTCGTTATATGGTACTATTGAAAAGGAGGTTTATGTGTGTCAACCTCCTAGTTTTGAAGATCTACAGTTTCCTAACAAAGTGTTTAAAGTAGAAAAACCTTTATATGGTCTACATCAAGCTCCTAGAGCCTGGTATAAGACCTTGTCTACCTATTTAATTGAAAATGGATTTAGAAGAGACACTATAGAAAAGACTTTGTTCATCAAGAAGGACAAAGATGATATCTTGTTAGTACAGGTGTATGTTGATGATATCATCTTTGGGACAACTAAGAAGTCCCTCTATGATGAGTTTGAAGGTTTGATGCACAAGAGATTCTAGATGAGTTATATGGGAGAACTCACTTCCTTCTTAGGGTTACAAGTACAACAGAAGAAGGATGAAATCTTCATTAGCCAAGACAAATATGTGGCTAACATATTGAAGAAGTTTGATTTTGCCACTGTAAAGACAGCAAGCACTCCCATGGAACCTAACAAGTAATTGTTCAAGGATGAAGAAGCTAATAGTGTGGATGTTCATTTATACAGATCAATGATTGGATCATTGATGTACTTAACAGCTTCTAGACTAGACATAACTTTTGTTGTTTGTGCTTGTGCAAGGTTCCAAGTTACTCCTAAAATGTCACATCTTCACGCTGTGAAGAGGATCTTTAGATACTTCAAATGTCAACCTAAATTGGGCCTTTGGTATCCTAGAGATTCACCATTTGACTTGGAAGCTTTTTTTGATAGTGATTATGCTAGAGCTAGCCTTAATAGGAAATCCACAATAGGAGGTTGTCAATTTCTTGGCAAGAGGTTGATTTCATAGCAATGTAAGAAGTATACTATAGTTGCAAATTCTACTACTGAAGCAAAATATGTTGCTGCTGCTAATTGTTGTGGACAGGTGCTTTGGATCCAAAATCAAATGCTTGATTATGGGTTCAACTTCATGAATACCAAGATTTACATTGACAATGAAAGCACCATTTGTATTGTGAAGAATCTAGTGTTTCACTCTAAAACCAAGCACATAGAGATTAGGCACTATTTCATCAGAGATTGTTATGAGAAAAAGTTGATTCAAGTGACTAAGATTCACACAGACCACAATGTTGCAGATCTTCTCACAAAGGCTTTTGATGTTAACAGGTTTAACTTTCTAATTGCTAG
>BQNB010002924.1:17020-119612 GCA_026074375.1 Tanacetum coccineum
GGTCACGTCATTGATAATAGAGGTATTCATGTAGATCCAGCCAAGATAGAATCTATCAAAGATTGGGCATCTCCTACGACACCGACGGAGATCCGCCAATTTTTAGGTCTTGCTGATTACTATCGAAGGTTTATTGAAGGATTTTCGAAGATTGCTAAATCAATGATGAAGCTTACTCATAAGGGAATCAAATTTGATTGGGGAGAAAAGGAAGAAAACGCTTTTCAGTTAATAAAGCAGAAGTTGTATAGTGCGTCAATTTTGGCGTTACCTGAAGGAAGCAAAGACTTTGTGGTCTATTGTGATGCTTCACACAAGGGTTTGGGTGCTGTATTGATGTAGAGAGAGAAAGTGATTGCCTATGCTTCTCGACAATCGGTGGTGTTTGCTTTAAAGATATGGAGGCATTATCTATATAAAACCAAATGAACCGTGTTCACCGACCATAAAAGCCTACAACACATTATTGACCAAAAGGAGCTTAACATGAGGCAACATCATTGGCTAGAATTGTTAAGTGATTACGATTGTGACATTCGTTATCACCCGGGAAAGGCAAACGTAGTGGCCGATGCATTGAGCCGTAAGGAACGGATTGAGCCATTGCGGGTTTGAGCCTTAGTTATGAATATTGGCTTGGATCTTCCCAAACAAATACTAAAAGCTCAGATCGAAGCCCTAAAACCAGAGAATCTTGAGAATGAAGATGTAGGCAGTATGATCAGAAAGGATATACCCAAGGAAAAGTTGGAACCACGCGCCGATGGAGTTTTATGTTTAAATGACAGGAGTTGGTTACCTTGCTATGGCGACTTAAGATCCGTGATTATGCACGAATCCCACAAGTCAAAATATTCTATCCATCCCGGTTCTGACAAGATGTACCAAGACATAAAGAAGCTATATTGGTGGCCCAATATGAAAGCTGACATCGCCACCTATGTTAACAAGTGCTTGACATGTGCAAAGGTCAAGGTCGAGCACCAAAAGGCCATCATGACTGTTTGTACAACCAGATATACCCGAGTGGAAGTGGGATAATATCACGATGGATTTTATCACCAAGCTTCCTAAGTTGTCACACGGTTTTAACACCATCTGGGTAATTATGGATCGACTTACAAAATCTGCTCACTTTTTGCCAATAAGAGAGAATGATCCATTGGACAAATTAGCAAGGTTGTACCTAAACAGGATAGTAGCAAGATACAAAATGCCTGTTTCAATCATCTGTGATCATGATGGGAGGTTCACATCAAATTTCTAGAGATCATTTCAGAAAGCTTTAGGTACAGATCTGAGTATAAGTACTGCGTATCATCTGGAAACTAACGGTCAAAGCGAGAGGACTATTCAAACTCTTAAAGACATGCTACGTGCTTACGTGATCGATTTTAGAAAGGGTTGGGTTAAGCATTTGCCATTAGCCAAATTTTCGTATAACACCAGTTATCACGCTAGCATAAAGGCTGCACCTTATAAAGTACTTTATGGCCAAAAATATTGATCACCTGTGTGCTGGGATGAAGTTAGAGAAGCTTAACTGACTGGTCCAGAATTGATCCAAGAAACAACGAATAAGATCGTCCTGATCAAGCAGAGAATTCAAGCTGCTCAGGATCGACAAAAGAGCTACGCTGATTTGAAGTAAAAGCTGATGGAGTTTGAAGTTGGGGATAGGGTTATGCTCAAGGTCTCACCTTGGAAAGGGGTTGTACGATTCGGTAAGCGGGGCAAGTTGAACCCGAGATATGTCGGACCTTTCAAGGTGTTAGCCAAGGTTGGGAAGGTTGCTTACAGGCTGGAACTTCCTCAAGAGTTGAGCAGGGTTCACCATACTTTTCATGTGTCTAATCTGAAGAAATGTACAAATCGTTGGACCCCATTAGTCATGCCGTTGGAAGGAATTCACGTTGACAGTAATCCTCCATTTGTGGAAAAGCCCGTTGAAATCAATGAGGAATGTTGGAGATCAACGATTAAAGCGAAGCCGGATACCATTGGTTAAGGTTCGCTGGAACTCTAGGAGAGGTCCTGAGTTCACCTGGGAACGTGAAGATTCGTTCAAACAGAAATACCCACAGCTTTTCACAAACCGGGCTTCGTCATCCACTACAAGGTCTTAAGCTTTGAGGACAAAGCTCTTTTAAATGGTGGAAGACTGTAACATTCTCAATTTCAGGGGTTTTCATTTTAACGATTCTATTATTCGTCACTATTTATTTTGGTCCGATACGCGTTTACTTTTAATTTAACTTTTAAGCTAAATCGCGTAGACTAGAAATAAAACATTCAACTAAACGGTCACCAATACAGTTAAGTTTATCAGTCAATTCAAGTGTTATATAATTATTAAGAAGTAATTAAAACTATTGTGTATTTTATTTTTATTGGTCACGTAAAAGGCTTACGTTTCGCAATAAAATACATTTAGTCACACCCCGGAAATACCTAGACTTACCTAGACTCAAACCAATACCCACTTTTAAACCTTAAACACAAAAATAATTCAATTCTTGTGTTATCAAGCCAATATGGCCGAATATAGGTAAACAAAAACCATAATACAATGAATACCTACACTACATTGTACAATATCCTTTTAATTAAGACTTGTACCATTATAATCTTAACAAGATTTTGAAAACCCTTCTTCCCTCCATAATTCTACACGTCCCATACACAAATCAACTAAAAATCCCTTTTAACTTCCTAAGTACATGTACAATCCTAGTTAATTATACTGTACTAATGTCTCACCTAGCCTAATACACATTGGATCATTAATCACTTTGGATCCCTTGTGCCCCCTATGAACCTGCGGTAACAACAACATATACACACCATAAGATCTTTAAAATCCTAGTAAAACTTGTACCTTGATTCGATTAATTAAAGAGGTTGTACTTAAATGTTAGCAAAACAAAAGGCAATTTTAACTGAAAACCACAAAAACCACCTAATAGGGCACGGTTTTGGTTAGTGTAGGAACTAGGAAAGCTAACTAGCTCATAAGCCTATATATACCCATCTACACTTAACATATAACACTCTCTTGAAACACTTAAACACGCAAAACACTCTACATCAAAACAAACCATATTGTTTCTTCTCTATTTCGGTCCATAAACGCACAAACACCCTCACAATTCTGATTCGAACATAAAATTTGTGCTAGGGTCTTCATACCAAACCATAAGGGATATACGATCCAGACTGGTTTTAATTGTATAAGCCTCTTGAAGCTTAGGTTTGGTATATAACATTAATGTATAAGATTTGGGTTGTCATTCCACACGTCCCACTCGAAAACAAAATCGCTAAGGACCTTTGTAAGTCAAATTCTAACTCCGTGTACATTAATATTCCTCATTAGTTTCTTCTTATCTAGTCATAAGTTACGGGTCACGATACTTGTGTTTAACAAGTTTTACGTGAGCTGAACATGCAGTTCAACCCAAGCATGGTAATACGTACATTAAGGAATTTACGTATACAAACTCGTGGTGTGCTAGGACAGCGGTAAATTCAGTACAAAATGATATTAATATGGGCGAAAACGTTTTCATTTAACTTCGATAAGGAACCAAATTGTAAATGGCTTTCACTATACTTGAATACTTAAAGTTTATACGTAAACATTATTAAGACAGATGTCTTGCTTGGGACACAATATAAACAAAGTATAGAACGAGTACATGTGATAAAAACACGATTAAATAGTAGCCTAATGTGCTTAACGAAACTCTAATTAGACCCTAGAACTACAAATCGCTAAACAGGGTCACTAACGGCCTTTTGGGCCAACAATCCATTATCGAACGAAAATGTGCTAAACACCGTTAGTTAAGGCCCACAACTTATTAATAAGCTCACTTGAACTTATTGAAGGGTTATAAGACTTATTGAGCTCGTTTGGCTTGGTAATACACGAAAGAGGCCTTATCGGGTTCATAATGGGCTCAAAAGCCCATTAACGAGGCTTATTAGCTTATTGAATAAGCCATACAATACAAATAGCTTAATTATAATTTTAAGTACTTAATAAGACTAGGAAAAATAACTATTCATGTATAAAAAACCTGTTTGAACTCTTCGGGCTAGAATTTTTAGGCTAACGAGTCCAATAAACTCAATATAAGCTCATCTGAGCTTATTTATAAGCTATCACAGCTTATGCAGCTTATTGAGTCATTTATACACCTAGAAAAGCTATTGGACCTATAATGGATCAACTTGAACACGGTTAAAAAGAACGAGGACATGAGTCCCGAATAACTAACATGCGTAACCCTTATCGAGCTCTTAATGGGCCCAAAAGCCCATTAACGAGCTTATTGGCTTATAAATAAGTCGAGCAATAAAAACAGACCCATAAGTGCTTATTGAGATAAGAAAAATAAGTTGGATCATGTATGAAACCCTAATGGACATTTAAAAGCCTTACGGGTTAAGGTTATTGGACTAACGAGCCCAATAAGCTCAAAATAAGCTCATCCGAGCTTATTATTAAGCCAAACAGTTTCAATAAGCTTAAATAAGCTTAATAAGGGCACATGTGCCTTTAAAAGCTAAATTGGACATTTAAATTGCTTGTTGGACCTTAACGGGCCCAATAAAGTCCAATAAGCCTAAATAAGCTCATCCGAGCTTATTTATAAGCTGCCACAACTTATATGGCTTATTGGAGCTTAATAAAACTTATTACCACTTGTTAGAACTTATTTGGACTTAAAATGCGATTTTTATAAGTTTAGAGACTAAAAGTGTCAAAGTGCAAACTAGAGGGTGCAACTGTAAATATTGATTTTTATGAGCCCAATGATTGTTTTTGACATATTTCAAACATAAGGTACTGTATTGGGATAAATTATATTTAAAGTATAACTTTGTAAAGTTAAAGGACTAAAAGTGACAACTTAGAAAGTTAGGGGTTAAAAAGTGTAATTTAACCAAACTTAAATAAAAGGACTAAAGTTGTCAAACTTAGAAACTTAAAAGTATGTTATAAAACTTAAATAATTTTATAAATACTTGAAGTGTTGGACTGGACTTAATATAATAAAGGTATTATTGTATTTAAAGTCAAGGTTTATCGGTGTATAAACTATCAGTTAATAAATGTATATTTATTAATGATATCTGTCCTTAGTCATATACCTTCCCAAGAGCCAACAAGTAAAGACAAATACAATAAACATGTACACCACCACACAAGTGATAACAGTATATATACATAAACTAGCAATTTATTGTAGTCTATGCATTAAGTCATTAGGAACTGGCCATATTTCCTTAGTATTTTGACGGTGTGAATCATTTGCCCTACTTGGATATATTTATCATTCACAGAGGACTACCTACCCAGGTGAGTTCATATCTCCATGTTTTACAATTATTTAAATGATTTACATCTTTGGGGTGAGATCATGCTTTGTTTTACAAATTGGACGCAAGTGTACATTTTATACTATGATTACGTGTTAACCCACTGAGCCCTTTATCATGAACTGTCAATTACTAGATTGTGAGCGCGAATGTTATAAATAGATCTATTTGGGATTGACATCCCTGTTTGGGTGAGTAGCGCTCACTGTGCCGGGTTGCCGAACAACAAACGTATACCATGTCAGATTTGGGATGTTGCGGGTTAGAACATCATTCACGGGCAATGTTGGAAATTTATTGCATCCATACATGTCGAGCTTCAGTGTCATGAGCTTAGGAAAACGTAATTACTTTTTATGATGTTTGCATTTGTTGCTTAATCATACACTTGGAAATCTTGTGCTATTGATCTATGAAGTAACGCCCTCGGATATTCAACATTCCGCTGCAACCTAGATTTGAGGGTGTTACACGGGGACCCTCTTATTATTATTATTAATTACATGATAAATGTTGGTTGGCTCAGACTCATTTGTAGGTTTAAGGTTTTTAGCTAGATTATAAATATTGCTTGGCTCGAACTCATTTGTAGATTTAGGGTTTTTAGCGTTTATGTATTTACTGTTATAAAAACTAAATCAATAGAATAAAATTTCTATGGTTTCATTGTTCTGATGTCTCTTCTAATTTACTTATTTTTGCTTTTACTTTCGTTGCTTTGCTTGTTTTACTTTTGTTAGAGGAGTCGAAGATTAGTCTCTCTTTGTTGTTTGTGTCTTCGTCAATTAATTAGTTATTGATAAATTGTGTTTATATATCTACTTCTGACCTAGTCTTTGTGATTTCATCGCTTAGGCTATGAGAGAGTATTATATGATAGATATCACTTGAACCAAGCTCGCTTATGAGCTTAGATTTTCTAAAGTTATATATGTTTACCCCTATGGATATTTGATCAATAAAGATAACACTTACGGGTTTTACCGTTCAATAATTCTAAGTTTTTCAATTTTTAGTGTTGTGATTCAAACATTTGACCAACATGGGTTTTGTATTTTACCTAGGGATGTTTGTTTTAGCTTGTTTATCGATTTACGAGCTTATCTATGGACTTATATTTCTTTTGTCTTAAAATTATTGTCTATTTTTCCATTTTTGAAAGCCCTTATATAATTGTCCACTTCTTATTTTAACAAAGAGTAAATTGCAAAAATGGTCCTTTTAGTTTGGTGAAATTGCAGATTTGGTCCGTTGAATTTCGAAATTGCAAAAAACGTCCGTATTTTTAAGGTTTGGTTCCACTTTTGGTCTTTGGTCAAACTAAAATGACTAAAATACCCTCGTCTTCTTTTTACTTTATTTTTCTTATGAATTTTTATTTTTTTTAATTAATATTCAATTCATCATCACTTTTTCCACCAACATTAATATACTTTTTCCACTTTTCTAGATTTATATTTTTTTTCATCATCATCATCATCTTCAAGAAATCCATTTCACATTATTTTTTCATCATATTCATCATCAAAATATATAAACACAGATTTATATTTTTTTCATCATCATCATCATCTTTAAAAAATGCATTTCACATCAAAAACAAAAATCAAACACATCACACAACAAATCATGTCCTAAGATCCCAGATCTGGATCCAAACACACAATATAACAACCCGTAATTTTCATCAATGTAATTATCCATCTATTAAATTAGATGCACTGTAATATCCATCTATTATATATATATCACCTTTTTACAGGGAAATTTTTGCTTTATCTCATTATGCAACGTAACTTGCATCTCTAAAGTAAACGAGCTCACACAACCTCCACCAATGCCATCTATATCTATGTTTATATCATGTAAACATCCTAATATGTCAAGTCTATATCTTAATATCATTTTACCAAGTACATTCTCCATTTAACATACCATTTACAATGTTATATCAAAACAAACTTTATCCGTTAACATTTATATCAAAACCCTAATTATATGTAATGTATACATATAAAATAAATGTGCAAGCCCCTAAAGCATGTGTACAAGTATCAATACACAACATTTGAATATCTTTTCCCTCCTAAATCAAGTTACAACTTTCTAAAGCACAATGTACAAGCTAATCATGCCTAAAAACCTAATTAGGTCATTTAAGCTCCTAAATCATGTTTAAACTTTACCACCACTTTAGCACAAGGTACAATACTCAATGCACAACATCTAAACCCTAAACCTAAACCCTAAGTCATCCTAAAACCCTAATCTAAAACCCTAAACCCTAAACAAAACCCTAAAACCCTAATTTCACTTTAAACCTAAAACTAAACCCTAAACCTTAAAAACTAAAAACCTTAATCCTAAACCCTAAACCTTAATCCTAACACTAATCCTAAATCTTAAACTATCACTAATCCTAACCCTAATCCACATTTTAAACCCCTAAACCCTAAGCCAAACCAAAACTAAACCCGACACCCCTTTATTTTCATTTTTACCCATTTTAAGCAACCAAGCACCTTAAGAACCTCCCTTGCATCACCATGCCATCACCTAGCAGCCACCCTAGCACCTTACAAGCACCTTATTCACCTCCCTTGGCCACCAAGTTACATGATCACCTCTTTGTCAATCCTATGTAGCCGAACCCCTTCCAACACCCCCTACCTTGCTTAGCTACCCTTCTAGCCCTCAATACTCATTACCTAGCATCCCTTAATTACCACTCTATAGCCTTTGACCCTTAGCCACCAAGAAAACTTGGGCACCAAGGGTTTCAAGCCCTATATAAAGCCGAAACATGCACACCCATTCAAACACACCTCAAATATTTATTACAAACACAAATGGAGTTTTAGATCAGCCAAGGAAGAAGTATAAGGTCCCTAAGCTCAGAATAGAAGCCAAAAATCAAGAGAAAAGAACCCTTGAAGTCGTTACTAGGCGTACAAACCCGAAAACCCTATTTCAACCCATTTTAGCTCAAGTAAGCTCAAAATCTTGTTCAATAAGCTTATAATCTGTATTAGAATGTTCATAATACTCTTAAGATCATATATGAACTCTTGTTAAAGCCTTGAATCCTCAAACCCATGTGTTTTTGGTTAAAACCCTAAAAACGACCCGTTTTTATTTTTTAGCTAACGAATCCTTTTTTAAAACTTTTGTTACGTTAGAACATCTTATTTTAGCTTATTATAATAAGCTATAACCTGCAAATATCGTTTGGAACCCTAAAATAAGCTTGCATAGCTTTTTGGACTTGATTTGCAAATGTTTTCATGGATAGGGGTATATATCGTAACTTTCTAAAATTTATAACTAGAGGGGCTGAAAATGTCATTATTCTAAAGTTATAACTACAAGGACCTATTTTGCCAAGTTCTAAAGGTAAAGGTTTAAATTATATATACTTTATATATAAAGGACTAAGCTTGTAAAAGTTTATAAACCAAGGGTATATATTGTCATTTTTACAAACTTAAAAATAAAAAATATAATATTTTTATATAAATTATAAAAATATATATTAATACTATAAAACTCGATTTTATTAAAACCTACATAATTATCATTATTAATCAACGATCGACGCATTATAAAACAATTACGTTATACATTTAACGTAATTTATCATCGACTAACTTTTGAAGAAACTTAAAATTTTATCATATCATGTTACTAGGGAGCTTCATGTGAGGAGTTTCATTTGGGTATACGTTTTGACGAGTTTGCTGGATTTACGATTTAAAGTGTCCTGGCTCCTCAAACGTTTACTACATGACCTCTGAATTATGATGGCCCAAACAATGATACAATATTTCCATAAACTAATAAATCAAATATAAATGTTAAACTATGTAAAGTTGTGAAACATAAACAATCAAACTAAGACTTGACATATTATCCCAGGTTGTGTGACGTAGCTGTTACTTTCACTTGATATACTTTTGCCATCAATCAGATTTCCCCTGTTAAGCTGAGTTCATAGCCTCGCATTTTAAATCTTCTAATGTTTTCATAAACCCGTGAGGGGGGGGGGGGTACATGTTATAAACCATGAATACGAGTATTTTTTTCCAAATGTATGCTATCCTGATATATTATTGCCTAAGTCCTTACTTTTTCTATTAAGAACCCACTATCATGAACCGTTAATTACTTTTCGGAGTAAGCGTAAATGATGTGAATAAATCTATTTGGGACTGAGCTTCCTCGTTGGTGTACCTATACTTTCTGGTTACCAAACGCACTTTATTTGAATCACTATGCGGGTGTTTGGCAAAGGCACCATTGGGGAAACTTATTGTGATTATTGATCATCTCAAGGTCTTGGTGCATAAGCTTAGGGCAATAATACTGTTTTCTATAATAATTGTACTCATTGCAATTATTACACTTATGGGTGTATAACAACGTAACCCACTATTGAACTTATATTCAAACTGTTTACCATAAACCAATAAATTTCACTCAACCATTGTGTTGACCTTTTTAGCATGTTTATCTCTAGTATTTGAGCAACTTATGGCACGGAGTGGCACGGACTTGAAGATGGCTAAACTGTTATCATTCAAACTTTATGTTTTCATGTAGATTTTGGGACATCTGTTTGTAAAAACTCTGATGAAATAATGAATGATAACTTATCTTTTAAAAACGTCTCTTTTGAGTCGTTTTCTATGATTATGACTGTTGTACTATGAAATAATACCCCAGATTAGCTTCCGCTGCTATATGTCAAAAATAGGGGTGTTATACACAAAGAAAAAGAAAATGGGTTTATACAAACAACTTTAGCAGATTTCATCATTTTTTGAAAATGGGTTTATGCAAACCACTTTATACAAACCCCGCGATCCCTGCAGTAGCAGTCTCAACAATGAAGAACAACAGATATAGGTACCCAGCAAGATCTCAAATCATCTTAACAGTCAAACCACCAATCATCTTAACATCCCTTTTTTACCACACCAAAATCCTATGAAAAAAAACAAGAACAACCATCATCAAATCTAAATCCCGACCATCACCACTACCTTTTCTCATCACCTAGCAACCTTAAGAACACGCGCATCCCCCAACTCCCTACACCTCCACCCTCGCCTCCACCATCTTATCAAACCACTTTAACACCTCTCTCGGCTTCCTATTTTGTGCAAACCAAAACCCAAACACGCTCATCCCCTAACTCCCCAGACCTCACATACATATCAATTAAACCGTTCCCAACATAAACATCCAACTGAAACCCAAACCCACCAACCCTTATGACTACCCCATGAATCTGCTTACCCAAAGAAGAGTTATGTTGGTTTTAATTACAAAGAAGAGTTATGTTGTTGGGTTATGATTTTGTTTATGTTGTTGGATAATAGAGTCCCAAATCTAGATCTAAACACACAAAGTAAAAGGAAAAAAAATTATGTCGTGATGTGGTTTATGTAACCGTCGCGTATTGATATTTAAAGAAGATGAAAACGAAGAAGAATAAGAAGAAGTAGACCGAGGCCTTTGATTGGCTTGTGAGAGACCTGTAGCATCAGACATTTTTAAAGAGATGTGTTATAAATCTGTTTCATATGTTGTTCTCTTATTTATAGGATGAAGTGATGTTAGGATGACCCATTATGATTTTTTCAATTAGTTTGTGATAGATCTGGGTTAGTAGTAAAGGAAGTAGAAGATAATAAAAGATAAAAGATAAAAATATATGTATCATTTAAAAGAAAAAAATTATAAAAAAAGAAGATGAGGGTATTTTAGTCATTTTAGTTTGACCAAGGACCAAAAGTGGAATCAAACCTTGAAAATATGAACTTTTTTTGCAATTTTGAAATTCGACAGACCAAATATGCAATTTGGCGAAACTAAAAGGACCATTTTTGCAATTTACTCTTTAACAAATAAGAAGAGATTTAGTGGATAGAGATGATATTTGATTGGTACAAGATTGTTATGGTCTCGCTTTTCTTAAACTATGTGTTTTTTGTCTGACGGAGAGAGTATAAGTTTGTTATGACATAATAAACATATTTAAATTCACAAATCTCAAAATATGCTTAAAAATAGAACTTATAAAACATTAACCAAAAACATATAAACTCGTAATCTCACTAGACGAGTACCCGTCCATAACGACGATATTTTATAGCGGGAAATAATTATAGTTGTTTCTAGCAAAACGCAACAGAAATAATACAATCTTAACTTAAACTCATCTTGGCTAAAAGAGGGTTCGATAACATTATACTATATAACATTTGTCCAAGTTGAATCGTGAGCCCGTATTGTAGCGAAGCTGCCGGCTAGGGGGATCGGCTTCATGGAGTGGAACGACTTGGGTGCACTGTCGAGCCGCGACTTGAGCCCACATTGTTCACATGCCATGCCGAGCCGACGGCTTAAGGGATTAAAATAATGGTTTATGAGCTGTTTTAGTTAGTAAGTTTTCCATTGATTTGGCTTTGAGGATTAAAATAATGGGTTATTAATTGTTTTGTTAGTGGGGTTTCCACTAATTTGCCACTTAATTTGAAGGGTCGTCTGCATATTGTACACCTGTTTTTCATTATCAATCTTTAAGTATTATCCTCTTTTCATTTGTTTCTTTTTCCACATAAAAACTCTCACACACAAAATGGGTGTAGGTAAAAATGCCTAATTATTCTTATGGAAAGATGAGTTGAATGCCTAATTATGCTTGCTATGTCATTGCAGTCACATGAAAGAGTTAATCGAGTTATTAGGGTTAAACTAAAGGAGTTGTGATTGTTTAGGGTTTTAGTGTTTCAAGAATTGATACTGGAGTTTCACGCCATCTAATTCATTAATGCATGTATGGTATTTTGTTTTCTTTTTTAAAGTATGTGGATTGGTATGCATTTGTTTATGGTTGTTTAAGGTTTCTGATAAGTTTAATAGGTGATCGTAACTCTTCATTTTATATGGTTCGTTGCAAGTTGTGTTCTACGTTTTTGCTTTATATGATGTTAGTAGATTCATAAATGTGTGTTTCTATTTTTTTAGCCTTTGTGATTTTATATGTTTCTCATAATTTGTGGTTATACTTTTTTGTGATATCGTTTAGAGCCTCATATGTGGTTGCAAGTGTTAATTTTTTAGATTTTAATGTTTTAAGTTTTCGTTTGTTTAATAACTACTTAACGATTATAGTAGTATGGTTTGCTGCAAGTTCTATTTTATTTGTCTGGGATGATTTGTGGATATGTGTTTATTTAATTGTGATAGTGTTTAAAGTTTCCCTTTTCTTACAGTGCACAATGGTAGGGTGGTATAAGAAAAGGCATAGTTGTTTTTGCTGAGTGTGATCGTAAGTGCTTTGAGTTGTTTTTTGTTTGGCTGTGATGGAATGGAGTGATGTGTTATATTTAGATGTGATGGTATTATAAGTTTTCCTTATTTTAGATGTACAATACGTGTTTATTTTCTAGTTACGATGTATAATTTTTTTTGGCAGTGCAACCAGGGGAAAGGCATGGTTGTTTTTGCTGGGTGTGATCGTAAGTGTTGTGCGTTATGTTCTGTTTGGGTGTGACGGAATAGAGTGATGTGTTTAATTTAGTTTTGATGGTATTTTAAGTTTTCTTTATTATTGGTTGTGCAATATGGTAGGGTATTGGGTGCGAGGTTGATTCGCCTCAACAACCACTGTTATCATAGCCAAATTGATAAGGAGTTTGTAGTACATGTAAATTAGAAGAAACTTCGGCTTGAACAAATGATATATAGTATAATGATGTGTATATAACCTGTGGCCATAGGTGATGATTGCACTTGCGTTGTTTTTCTCCGCATAATGGGAAGATCGAAGATCTGAATCAATCTTACCCTAGACATATGTGTCTATTTGTTAGGTGTCATGGCATGTGTTATATCTACAAGTGATGATATTTTATGATAGATGTTTTGCATTACGAGATACATAGATGGTTGTGTCCGAGAGTGACTCCACTTAGCAACCTATATGATCAAAAATGGAAAACAGGTGTTAAACATGCAGTATCCCAAAAGATTAAGTGTCACTCATGTGGAAAGCCGGCTGCACAAAATATTGGAGGTGGAGAGTTTCTTTTTTTTAGTCCTCTTGGTTGATGGCTCAGTTGGTTCGTCAGATTTTTTCCTCAGCTTGGGATACTTTTTGTATGCAAGGGTGTTGTTAGAGGCTGTGATGATAGACTTTTAATGTCTTTGACTGGATTTAGAAAAAAGTGAGATTATCTGCATCTTGGCGGGGCAATTTCCTAACTTAGCAGCCATGGCTAATTGATCCTCTTTTTTGATTGTTTGCAAATCTTAGCCTCATCTAACGACGTGTTTCTTAATATGTGTGATCCTTTAAATCACCCTTTCATGCAAAGAGCCTGCCATTTGGATATAACTTGGTTGGTTATGATGAGCCGATATTGTTGTTTAGTCGCCAGTTGGGAATGTCTCTGTTGGAGAATCATGCATCGGGTGTATTGTGTGGTCATGGCTAGAGGCGTCACTATTTGCATGCTAGTTCTAGTGTGGCCATTGGCTAAATGGATAAAAAAGGCTACTGGGCTATCCACGTGTTATGGTTTTCGTGTGCTAAAAAATAGATTGCATAATATGCAATCACGTTTGCCATGCCAAAATTACGTCTACCTGTTTTCGGTATACAAATGAACTGGTTGTTTAGTTTCTACACTCTCACTATGGTTGTTTTGTCATTATTGAATTTTGGCTTGTCTTTGCTTATGCGTTTTTTAACAATTGGGATTGTCGAATTATAGAATTATAAAGGTTGGAATGATTTATATCTGTCTATAGAGAATCGATCAAAGTTAAGATTGTCCATATCTTTGCGGTGCAACGTACTGGGTTTGCAGCCATGGCGTTTTATCCCTTTTTTTAGATTCTTTGCAGATATGAGCCTCAAAGTTGTTGGTCGACTTCACAAACCAGATGACCTACAGTTACTTGGAAGAAGTAATTATGTAGTGTGCTTCAATTGTTTGATGTTTGTTTGTTACGCCTTTTGGTTTCTTGCTGCATTAGGTTAGTCATCTCCATGTAATTGGTTTTTAAAGTGTGTGATGAAAAATATTTCCTTCAGATTATGTAACATTCAACGATGAGCTGGCCGGTAAGATATCTATTTTTAGTTTTTTTATTATGTAACCGCTATTTAGGGTAGGTAATTATGTAGTGTTCTTAATTTGTTTGATGTTTTAGTTGTTGCATCCTTTAATTTGTTAAAGTATTAGGTGTGTTGTCTTCATGTCACCGTAGGTTATAGAAAGTGGGAATGGGTCATAACAATATATGATTATTGATTTCATTATTTTTTAATAGAATCTAACAAAGTGGGATTATCCGCATATTGGCATGAAAACTTACTAATGCTATAACCATTGTGGGTTCTTTTGCTTTTTAGATTTTCTATAGGTCTAAGTCTAATGAGATAACAAAGTTATTAATTACAACTTCAACTATTTGAGGAATCTAAACAAAGAATATGTGTAGATCCTATTTGGATAGTGCTTACTTTCCTGTGATAATTCATTAATTCTGCAAGTCATAATTTTGGCACCGCAAAAACCAGATAGCATAAAATGCAACCATATTTTGCAACAAGTATGACGTCGAACCCGAATTTTAGCTTATTTTATGACTTGGTGGCACCATCACTAAATAAAAACTGGCTTCTTTGAGAAGTCACTTAATTTTATATCGAACTAATGTCGTGGTCATAGTATGTTGTTTTTCTCAAATACATGACCTGGTGTGTGTTGAAGTTTAGCTAGGTATAATTCCATTTATACTAATCTTTGAGTCTCCAAATTTATTTTAAATCAGGGTATAGTATATGTATTTAGGTATGATATTCAAGGAACTTATGCATCTATTTATAAATGCGGCTACTTACGTATTTGTTTTGGATATTATTTGTTGGGCTATGATGATTCGTTCACACGCTGAGTCTTAAATGTATCAAGAGCTTTTAGCCATAAAATATAACAAGGTTTTGTAGCCCATACGAACTCTAAGCCAAGGATTAAACATACCTAGTTTGATAATTAAGAAATTGTTCATGTTTGTATTTAGGCTAGTGGTCATCCAATTAACATGTCATTGGTAAGTTAAATGAGAGAACACTTAGGTCTAAGATAAAACAAGCTTAGGATTTTCACATGACATGTTTCAAAGGTCCAAATTGTACGAGTCTAGTTAAGGTTGTTCATATAGGGTTTTGATTTGAGTGAGGCGTTAAAAGAAAGGGTAGAGGTCTAGAAGTTGTTTTCATAACCTTTAGATATATATACTTGTGCTCTTAGAGCTTATGTGCTTACGTGCTATGTGATAAGACTTGTGTGAAAGGCATAGAAGTTGAGCAACATCGTTGTTTTAATAAGATGATGGATAGATGTCAATGCATTATTCAAACTATGGTTGACATATCTCAGATTCTAAATGTTAAACCTATGTGATATGAATAAGAAATTTGATCTACATCATGTCAATATTGTGAAAATCATCGCCTCATATACCTAAATATGAAAACCTACTTATTCGCAATACTGCAGGCTCTATTCCCCATGATAGACATGAAAGATTAAATAGACAAATTCATTGACAAAATCACTTGAATCGCAACTCACCTTTGTGCAAAAAATATTACATTTGTGTCAACTTGTTCATTTTATGTGTTGATTGCATGATATGTGTATTAGGGTAGAGAAGAAAAGAAAAGAACTTTTTGAAAACATACAAACTACTCATGTAGTTAAAGAGAATTCTTTTGAAATTGAACTCGGTATGGTAATGCATAACATACTAAAATACACAAAGAATAAACATGATAATATAGTCTTCTCGTTCGAGAAATTATGAAGTTAACTTACCATACCCTTTGGTAGTTAAAGATTATCATTGTTGACACATCATATCTAACCATAATTCTGAGATATTATACTTTGCAACACTTTGCGATTGTATAATGGAATATGAGTTCCTATATGTGTAAAATATCTAAAGGGATTAAAATACACATCGAAATAGATTTGATAACTTGGACTACTCATCCGAGCTCCCAAGTATTTCCCTTGCAACACAATTAGAAAGCTATCATTATCAAAAAATCCAAAATGATGATCAAATGTTCCTCACACCCAACTATAATTGGAAATATCATGCATGGCTCGAAAAAAATCATGGCGCATGTATAAATAATTATAGGAACTAACTTGTGTTACTTGATCATCTAATTCCAACTAAAATCACCGACAAAGAATTGAGACTTTTGAAACTTAAAACAAAAGCAATTTGTTACAAATCAAGAGAAATAACGATTCAACAATAATATCATCAAACATCTAAAAGGAACATCAGAAGCATTAACTTAACAAACTTTCAAGAATATCTTCCTAGTTTTCATTTAGATAGTTGCATGACATACTTGTGTGATTTTTGTAATAGATGATTATAAGCTTACTTGTGATTGTTTGTATGTGATTATGTGACTCGTGCTACTTATGATTGAAATAGTATGCATAGCGATTGATGGTCTTTATGAATAAGTTAGTTTATCATAAATTGAAGATACTTGGATGTTATGCTCACTTATCGTAATAATTAATTGATAATAGGCTAAATGCTATGTGGTTATATGCTTACTTGTTAGTGTTACTAAGTGATGATATGAAAATTATGCTTGCATGAAAAATATGTTATGATACTATTTGCTTATATGCTTACCTACCATGCTATTTGCTAAATGTTATATGCTCACTAGTTAATGATGATATGTGAAATGTGCTTGCATGAGAAATATGTTTTGATGATATTCGCTTACATGTCCACTTGCCATGATGGTAGTTAATTTCATGCTTATTGCTAAGATGTTAATTGTTTGCACGTCTATAAAAGATAGTAGATCGTAAGCTCACAACTCCAATAAATTACCTTTAACTAGATGTTAGGTGCTCAATTGAATTATTTGAATTCATACATTACCTACTCATGATCGTTTGTCAAACATGCATCTTCAAAAGTTAGGAAAGATAATTTTCAAAATGAGGTCATTGAAGGAAATGTGTATGGTGGACATCTTCATGTTTTTCTAGATTTAGGATAATCTAGACATTTTAGATTGTGTTTGCTTTGGATGACACTATGATTTTAAACCTAGATTTTTGCGTTTAGGAATTACATAAAAGGCATGAAAGGGGTTATAATTAATTTGTTTTCTAAGATAAAGGATATGTTGTAGTTTTTGAGGTCACATTTACATTATATAGGTGTTAACTTTGAAAGGTTGTATTAATCTAGAGGAAAGTAATACACAGTGTCAATTACTTAATTAGGGATCCCCTCATGCCATAACTTGCCATTAAGTAGTAACTCATGCTTAGAGCTCTTGGTTATTTAGCAAAATTAAGATGTTGAATGTGCTTGATTAGTATCTACTTACGTAATATGCCTAATCATCTTTGGATGTAATTAAGATATCGTTAAAAATAAGAATCTACAACCTAGAGCTTTGAAAAGTCTTCTCACCTTAGGATCATATATGAGTCAAAAAATATACTCAAATTGTTGGTGCAAATATTGCACAAAATTTTTAAGCATAAATACACTCAAAGTTGCATTCATATCCTTGTAAGATTCTAAGTAGACGTCACGAATTACGATTCGTCACATGCACAAGTAAATGTAATTAGATATTTATCACATTTTTACTTGAATGTCTAGGTCTAGCTTTACACTCATAAAGTGCTTGTATGTGAAACTACGTGCTCTAATTTAAACATGCATTATGCTTATTGAGTATGTTATATTGATGCATGATTGATAAATTTTCCCTATGAATAACTATATGATGATGTTATGCATGTGATTGCTTGATTTTATCAACATTTGGAAATGTATGATATGATGTTATGCTTGAACTAATCCATGTTTGCAAGTCTCCAAATGGTAAGCTAACCCATGTTGGACTTGAACATCAGTATATTTTGCTTGTGTTGTTTTGTGTTTGCTTGATGCTAGTTATAGCCAATAACACTTTGAAGGTGATGCACTTGACCCATGGATCCCCGCCTTAGAACAAGGGGAGCAACGATCTAGGGGGAGCATGTACAATGGTATCTATTCTCTCTTCTACAAAGATATCAACCTTTCATTGAAAGAACAAGACCCCAAATTTTTGATTTAACAAAAGGGGGAGAAGGAAAGCAAAGCTGAGAGAAGCTTAAGAGAAGCTTAAGGATTATGATCGGGAAAAAACAAGCATTTACGAAAGCAAAGAGCAATAGTGTACTTAGGAATAGACAAGCTATGTAAGACTCACAATGTTCAAGCTTCACCAAATTACAAGGCCAAGATTAATACATGAGCTTCACCAATGGCAGTCTTCATCTTCACTACGTTTGTAATTTTATTTGCTTTCCAAAATTTTATTTGTCATCATCAAAAAGAGGGAGATTGTTGGTGCAACATTGACTAAGATCTCCTTTATGTTTTAACGATGACAAATAAACATTCGCAAAACATAAAATCACAAACGGTAGCCTAAATCCACAAAACAGGATTTCACTTTCTAGTGCGCTGTGTAACCCTTTCCCTTTTTGTGTTCTGAATATTTCATTTTTAGTCCTTTGACTATTTGACTTTCGTCAGTTTATTCAGATAATGTACTGTGTTGACGGTGGTGATTTTGTTGAGAATTGTGGTAATTTATGGTTATTTGTGAATATTATTCCTTTTTAGAGGTTATTATTATGTTATTTGTATTTTGGGTGGTTTGACCCGTGAATTTTGAGAAATGCCGAAAAACAAGTCCTGACACGTCTATTAATGTCCAAATGAGTTTTGAAGGGTTTAAAGTGTAAATATGTCGTGTAAATACCCTAAGTTAATGGAAAAGTATTTTTAAGGTGAATAAAAATGCTAATTAACTTTGGGGAAAATTTTACGACTAAGTTTTACGAGTATTTAAGTGATCCCAACACGAAAAGAAAGACCTGACACCCCATAGGATGCCATAACCGGTCATGAAAGCCTAAGGGGACAAGGAGGCTTAATTTTAGCCAAGATGTCCCAAGGGTGTACATATATATACCTTTCACTAGAACATTTGCACTCATTTCTTTTCATTTTAAAAAAATAAAACACGCACATAGGGGTGTGTGTGTGTTCGTCTGCCGCCATCCACCACAAACCACCATAGATTTTCCAACTTTAATCAAGAACGTGATATTCCGGGTTGATACGAGTATTTGGGTATTCATTTAACAACGTTTGGGTTGTCCGGTTCGTGTCGAAATCTATATTTTTGAAGATTTTCTTGTAAGTTTTCAAATTTAAATTCGGTTTTTCCTTTTAGGTTTATATTGATGCATAGATGTTAGTTGTACAAGTTGATCGTCGTAAAAATCGATTTTTTTAAACGAAACTGATATAAAATGGGTGTTTGGCTTGCGTCGGATTCTAAAAGGAATAAAAGGGTTTTGTAGTTTTGATGTTGTGGTCGTGATGGTTGAATAACATATGTTGCTAAATAGCTTATTTTGTATAATAGCATGTATAGCTTATTTCGTGGCTTATTGTGAGCTTATGGCTTGCAGCTTATTTTGAAAAACACAAGGAAATGTGTTTTGATTATTTACGTGTTATGGCGTATGCCGTTGACTATTTTTATAGCTTCTGGTAGTAACCAAATGCGATACGTAGCTTATTAGCTTATTTTCAAGCTTAATATATGTATTATGGAGCTTATGGACTCACGGCCCAATAAGCCTATTTAAGCCGTGGCTTAATGAGAGGGCTTATTGTGGTCCGAATTATTTCCTACTTATAAGTATAAGCTTATGTATATAAATGGACCTTGGTTTTGGACTTGGATCGTATTTTGGACATAAAATATCTTAATGGACCCTTAATGGACCCTTATTGGGCCTTAAAGCCAAATAAACGATATTTTGGGGAAAACGTTTTAGTAAACGTTAAAGATAGAGATTTTGAAATTTTGTCGGAAAAGTCTTGAAAGTTTGAAAAGTGTTTGAAATAAAGGTTAAAAACCTTGGAAAACGGTGTATGAACATACGGGTCATGTCGAAATTTCGTAAAAAGTTTATACTTAGAAATTTTACCTAAAAACATGATTTTTTTATTTTAAATAATAAAATATTATTTAATTATTTTATTTATTTAATAAATTCACTAAAAGACGAAAAATATATTTTTTCTCAAAACTTCTCTAATATGTTTATTATGAGTAAACGTTTCATTTTCAACCATATTGCGATTATTTTTACCGTAACTAAGGTTACTGAATGGACTTATCGAGATATATTTATAATTATTTATTATAAATATTTACTTATATTACTTATCTATTTTCTTTAAATAGTATAAGTATGTATTATTGAGCGATGGGATTGATATGATTGTTGGGATATGTTGTCAACCATCACACCACTAAATTGATATGGGTAATTGTACAACGTGTCTAAACTCTATACATCAAACGTGAAGACTGTTTTGGAAAATGAATGATTAAATTGGGACATTAACTGGACTAGGTCATGTGCGGACGTCGTTGCATTTGCCTGTGTGATTGAGATTTGGTTGCTAAAGACTTGCTTGAGGTGAGTTCTCGTAGCCCCATTTTTACTGTCTTTTCCGTTGGGAGAAAATGATACTAAAATATGTTTTGAAATGTTTTGAATTGAACTGTGCGAAAGGTGGGTTTGTTTTTGGGACAAGATATGTGCTTATGATTACTATGTGAATATTATGTGTTACATGATTGTTTGGATTAGAGGGGTACGCCTATCCTAGTATTTTAATTATTTTATTTATTTAATAAATTCACCAAAAGACAAAAAATATAATTTTTCTCGAAACTTCTCTAATATGTTTATTATGAGTAAACGTTTCATTTTCAACCATATTACGATTATTTTTACTATAACTAAGGTTACTGAATGTACATATCGAGATATATTTATAATTATTTATTATAAATATTTACTTATATTACTTATCTATTTTCTTTAAATAGGCATTATCCAGTATTTGTGTAGTTATTTGAGCGGATTGGGTTCGCTACCCTGGTTGTGTGAGGTCATGCCCCTAATTGTTGCTCCCAGTGATAGGCCTTTAGGTGGTAAGTGACATATGGTGATTGATAGAGGATTGCTAGGTGTGTTTAATGACTAGTGGGGATGCTTATGTCATCGGGGTTGTCTTGCGCATAGTTATAATTCCAACTCTGGTCATATTTGCACTATTGTCCACTGTTTTTGAAATTTTGGCTGCAACTTTTTGGGTTTAAGTCAAACCTACGAGTCCACAACCTTTATTGTTGATGTTTTCGTGTTTCATTTTCAGGTGAAGTAAAAGTGAAATAAGTTGGTGTATGTGTTAAAAGGTTAGAGTATCGTGTGGATTGTTCATGTGAAGTCTTGCTTGTTTATTTTAATTGGTTTTAGTTATTGGAAGATTTTG
Source organism: Tanacetum coccineum (assembly GCA_026074375.1). NCBI lineage: Eukaryota > Viridiplantae > Streptophyta > Magnoliopsida > Asterales > Asteraceae > Tanacetum > Tanacetum coccineum. The sequence continues at coordinate 38,912 of BQNB010002924.1, forward strand.
GTTTAAGTTTGGATTTGGACCCTGTGTGGGCTATTGGAATTGTAAGAGGTTATGGATTTGATTGTGATTTAGGACATCACTTGAGGTTGTTCGAGGTTGATGGTCTTCGTAACACTTGAAGTTTATGCATTGTAGTTTTCTCTATATTGTATCTTATGTTATGATTGATCATTAAGTTGCATTCCCTAGTTTCCGCCACTGTCGGGGTGTGACAGAATGGTAATCAGAGCCAAGGTTATAGAGAACTAGGTGGGTTAACCTAGACTATAACATAAGACCCGTCATCTAGTTGCGTATAGGATCTATATGCGCGGTGTTCCGCTGTTGCTTGCTTTTGCGTGTTCGCGATTTGATGCTTTAGTTATGTCAGTCATTGAAATGCGTAAGCTCAATATTGAGTATGACTGGGAAAAGGATGCGAATATAAGTACAGTGGCTAACGTAGTTATAAGCGTATCACAACTCACTCATACTTAGTAATGTCGTTCACACAAATCGATGTTGACACCATAAGGTGGTATTATGTGTATAGTTATAAATATAGTAAGATATTCTATATATGTTAGTATTTCCACCTACCTAACGTTGCCCATGTTCTCCCTTATGTAGATAATGCCGCCAAGGATGAGGACTTGAAGTGCTGGCCGACCTGTTGCTGAATCATGAGGAGGGGGAACGGGTAAATGGGTTGGTAGAAGTGGAAGGGGTAGAGGACCTAGGGGAGGTAATGATGAGCATGTTGATGAATTGAATGGTCAAGGAAATGACCAGGGTTTGGGAGCTAATGGAGGCGTAGAGGGAGTCAATGGGAATGTAAAGGGAGTCAATGCAGGTGTAGGAGGAGCATCCGACTTCTCGACGATTATTGCCCAACAATTGCAGAACCTCTTACCCGCCATGCTAGCTCAGGTTGGTAACCAAGGAAATGTAGGAAATCAAAATGGTAATGTGGTTAATGAGAATGTTCAGGAGAATGTTGGGAATGTTATAGTAAATGGAAACCGGGTAGGTTGTTCATATAAGGAGTTCTTAGCTTGTAACCCTAAGGAATATGATGGTAAAGGAGGTGTTGTAGTTCTTACTCGATGGATTAAGAAAATGGAGTCTGTTCAAGATATAAGTGGTTGTAGTATTGACCAAAACGTAAAATACACTGCTGGTTCATTTATGGGTAAGACTTTAACGTGATGGAACTCTCAAATTCGCACGCTAAGCCGGGAAGTTGCTGGTAGTATGTCATGGAATGACTCTAAGTTTATGATGATAGAAGAGTTATGTCCTAGCCATGAAATGCAAAAGTTGGAAACTGAGTTGTGGAATCATGCCATGGTCAGGGCTGGCCATGCTGCGTACACTGATAGGTTTCATGAGTTGGCTAGGTTAGTTCCACATTTGGTGAGTCCAGAGAGTAGGAAGATTAAGAGGTATGTGTATGGCCTTGCTTTACAGATCTATGGGATGGTGGCAGTAACAGAGCCAAAGACTATACAGAAGGTTGTGCAGATTTCTGGTGCACTGACTAATGAGGCTATTAGGAATGGATCAATTAAGAAGGTTGCAAAAAGAGGAAATGTGGGGGAACCTAGCAAGGATAAGAATGTTAGGGATGATAATAAGAGGACTAGGACTGGAAATGCTTTTGCTTCTACTACAAACCCTGTAGGAAGAGAGAATACGGGTGATTGGCCTAAGTATACCACCTGTAAGTCCTACCATGTGCCCAAAGGGCCTTGTCGCACATGCTTCAACTGTAACCGCCCAGGTCATTTGGCAAAGGATTTTAGAGGCGTGCCGAGGAATGTAAATCATGTCAATGCTAAAAACCCAACTGTTAGGGCGTGTTATGAATGTGGTAGTACCGACCATGTCAGGTCAGCTTGTCCTAGATTGAATAGGGCACAAGGACCAGAAGGAAATCGTTCGACCAAGTTGCTGCTAATAATGGGGGTCAGGGTCGTGGAAACCAAGGGAACCAAGCTAGCGGTAGGGCATTTATGTTGGGAGCAAAGGAAGCTCACCAGGACCCGAACATTGTGACGGGTACGTTTACTTTGAACAATCATTTTGCTACTACCTTATTTGACTCTGGTGCCGACTATAGTTTTGTTTCCACTACTTTTATACCTCTGTTAGGCATAGAGCCTAGCGAATTAGGTTTCAGATATGAGATTAAGATAGCTAGCGGGTAGCTAGTAAAGATTGATAAGGTTATTAAGGGTTGCAAACTAGAAATCAAGGGTCATGTCTTTGACATCGATTTGATACCTTTTGGGCATGGGAGTTTTGATGTGATTATAGGTACGGATTGGTTGTCTAATCATAAGGCTAAAATAATTTGTCATGAGAAAGTAGTGAGGATACCACTATTAGATGGCAAGGTGCTTAGAGTATTAGGAGAGAAACCAGAAGAAAAGATGAGGCAACTAAAGAGTGCTAAGGCTAAATAGAGGGAACAAGAAGAGATAGTAGTAGTGAGAGATTTTCCCGAGGTATTCTCGGATGACCTATTTGGATTGCCACCTATTAGGGAAATTGAGTTTTGAATTGAGTTAATTCCTAGAGCAACATCAGTAGCAAAGTCCCCCTATCGTTTGTCACCTTTTGAATTGGAGGAGTTGTCGGGACAACTCAAGGAACTCCATGACAAAGGTTTCATTCGACCAAGTTCATCGTCTTGGGGAGTGCCGATATTGTTCGTTAAGAAAAAGTATGATTCTTTTAGGATGTGCATTGATAATAGGGAATTAAACAAGTTGACAGTTAAGAATCGTTATCCACTTCCTAGAATTAATGATCTATTTGACCAACTGCAAGGTCCGTAGTTTTTCTCAAAGATAAATATTAGGTTTGGATACCATCAGTTGAGAGTGCATGAAGATGACATTCCAAAGACTGCTTTTAGAACTTGTTACAGACATTTTGAGTCCACAGTAATGCCCTTTGGTCTGACTAACACACCAGCAATATTCATGGATTTGATGAATAGAGTTTGTAGGCCTTATCTTGATAAGTTTGTGATAGTGTTTATAGACGATATCTTAATCTACTCTAAGACTTAGGATGAGCATGTAGAACACTTAAGGTTAGTCTTGGAACTACTCAAGAAGGAGAAACTGTATGCTAAATTTTCTAAGTGTAAATTCTGGCTAAGAGAAGTGTAGTTTCTTGGGCATATGATAAATGGTAATGGGATCCATGTAGACCCTAGCAAGATTGAAGCTGTTAAGAATTGAAAAGCCCCTAAAACTCTGACTGAGGTTTGTTTGTTCTTAGGATTGGCTTGATATTACCGTAGGTTCATTGAGAACTTTTTTAAGATAGCTAAGTCTCTTACTATCTTGATTCAGAAGTGTAAGACTTTCGATTGGGGTGAGGAACGGGAATTGGCATTTCAAACCTTAAAGGATAAGTTATGTATTGCGCCTGTTTTAACTCTCCTTGATGGACCAAAAGACTTTATGGTATATTGTGATGCGTCTGGGATAGGACTAGGCTGTGTGTTAATGCAAAGAGGAAAGGTGATAGCCTACGCGTCTAGGCAGTTGAAAATTTATGAAAAGAATTATATGACCCATGATTTGGAGTTGGGTGCATTCGTGTTTGCACTTAAGATTTGGAGACATTATTTGTATGGGACAAAGAGTGTCATATATACAGATCATAAGAGTCTTCAACATATCTTTAGTAGAAAGAGTTGAATATGCGATAGCGTCGCTGAATAGAACTGTTTAGTGATTATGATTGTGAAATTCGCTACCATCCTGGTAAGGCGAATGTGGTGGCTGATGCCCTATGTAGGAAGGAAATAGAAAAGCCTAAGAGAGTTAGAGCTATGAATATGACCCTTCAGTCGAGTATCAAGGATAGGATACTGGCGGCTTAGAAGGAGGATGTAGATGAGTCTGCGGGATTGCAGAAAGGTTTAGACGAGATGATAGAACAGAGAAGTGATAGGACTTTGTACTACCTGGATCGAATATGGGTACCTTTAAAGAGTGACGTAAGAGCTGTTAATCCCACTTTAATAGATCTTGCTTAGCTTGTAAAAGGATTAGTTGTATTGAATAAATCCAAGACAACTATAGTAGAAACCTTGATTATGAATATCAAAGACTATGCGGAATCTAGTCAATGATACTAAGAAGAATTCTTTATAAAACAGTAACACAAAATTAATAACAAAATAGATTACCAAACTTTTAGCCTCAATATAAAACGAACACTTTTAATAGTGTTAGGGTTTACAAAACCTTAAAGCTATAAACGACTGTATAAAAGATATATATCAAACTACATGCCCTAGGACCTCCTTTTATACACCAAGGAGTCCTACATGGCTTACAATATATTCCTAAATGATCATGATCTTCTAAACAAATAACTTATACATATCTTTTACCAAAATATCTCATACTTATCCTGTAAGTAATCTTGATAAGCAATCTTTATCTTTATCCTCATGACAGTAGAAACTCTTCTAGAAGTTGTAATCTTTCAGCAGTTGTAACTTTTGTATAAGCAGCACTAACTTAGCAGTATTAACTCCAAGCAGTCTTTTAATCCCAACAATCCTCCCTTAAACTTGATGTTCATCTTCTGAATCTTCAAGTTTCATTAAAAGTCTTTCATTATCACCAGGAGGATGCATTCAAACACTTCCAGGATTCTTGCACTGTTTTGTCATGAGTTTCAGAAGTTGATAGTACATCTCATTCCACTGGTCAGTTTAAAGCTTCTTGTTCAGCATTTTTGTGATTGTTGCAGGTGTGAGTGGATACTTTTTCTCTACCAGTATAAAGATATGCAGATTCTGAAATCTCACAAAATGAACTCCACTTGAAGAAAATAGCTTCCAAACTGTCACATTGTATCCTTGTAGATTCCTCCATATTTCACTTTCTACATCAGCTTCAAACATTACTTTTAGATCTCTCTATAGCACTCTTTCATATGCCTCCTCTGGCCTTGTATTACCATGTTTAGCTTTGACCAACTTCCAGAGTGTTTCTAAATCTTCCCTGTTAATATTTTGAAGCATCCGAATCATAGATGAATACCTTTTTGAACTTCCATCCGCTCTTATCAATTGAAAGTATCCCATCTTTCCTTCTTTGATGATTTTCCATTCAACTATGACTGGAGGCTTAATGGCTAGAGGTATAGCATCAATTGCTACCTCATCATCTTGAACTATCTCCATATGTTTTATCATCTCTACCTCCTCTTGATCATCATATCCTTTAGCTTCTACATGTTCATCTATCCTCCGCTTCTTTGAATTATTAGATTCAAGTTCTTCTCTAGCTCTTTTAGAACTTCCTTTTGCTTTTGTCTTACTGCCTTTCACCAACTCTGCATCCATGTCTACAAAAATGTTTACCCTTTTCATCTCTTACGGTTTGAGGTGCTGAATGTATATCTCCAATGATTTATTCAAGTGGATGATCCTTGTGAAGTCTGGTAGTTGGAGTAGGACTGACAAGGATATGTGTATCCAAATTATTCATGTCAGCCTTTGTATCAACTCCTTTGTCATCATCTGAATAGACAATCTCTTCTAAATTAGGCATGTTTGGATCATCATCACATCCATAGACTATATTCTCATCAACAACATTATTTTCTATATCAGCAGCAATAACAGTTAGGCTAATAGTATTAATGTTGTTGGTGCTGTTGACATTTACATCCTGCTCTTGATTAACTCTTGGCTCCTCTGTATTTGGCACCTTACTATCTTCATTCTCTGGATCTTTAACATCCTTCTTTTCCTCCTCCCCTAATGGTTTGAATCCAGCATCAAGAGAATCCTTTGAACTAGAAGAGAATGATGGATCTTGAGTCAAAAATGGTAGTAGAATGTAATCTTTGCAAGGTACTGTCTCCATTCTAGGTTTTTCTGCATCATCACATGCTTTTGTACCTGCACTACCATTAGATTGATTCCCTACAACAACTGGCTCATAATTCATAGATTTTGTTACAGCATCTATATCAAAAAGCCAATTAGGTCAACTTCCTAAAATATTAGGTGTATCCTCACTAAACTTGACATGCAGGTTCTCTTCAACTATCCTAGTTCTACTGTTGAATACTCCGAATGCTTTACTATTGGTAGAGTATCCTACAAAGAACCCTTCATCAGCCTTTCCATCAAACTTACCTAGATGATCTATGGTATTAAGGATTGTAATAGGACACCCAAATGGTCTCATGAAGCTTAAGGCATGTTTTCTACCTAGAAAAAGTTCATAAGGGGTCTTGTTGTGAGGCTTGATAACTAACACCTTATTTTGGACATAACAAGCAGTATTAACTGCTTCAGCCCAGAAAGTTGTTGGCAATTTTGAATCAGCTAGCATAGTTCTAGCAGCCTCTATTAGTGTCCTATTTTTCCTTTCTGATTCTCTATTTTGTTGTGAAGTCCTAGCAACACTAAATTCCCTCTTAATACCCTTCATTTCACAGAACTGACTCATTACCCTATTCTTGAATTCAGTTCCATTGTCACATCTAATCACTTTCACTCTAAGGTCTATTAGATTTTCTATGCTAGTTATGAATGTTTTAAGGATTTTATTAGTTTCATCCTTAGTGGCTAAAAAGAAAACCCAACTAAACCTACTATAGTCATCTGATTCAACTAGGTAATACATCTTTTTCATTAGACTCTTTACAAATGTTGGCCCAAACAAATCGATATGCAACATTTATAAGGGTTGGCTGATTGATCTTCTAGTCTTGGTCTTACAAGAGGCTTTATGTTGCTTTCCTTTTTGACACGCAACACATGTATGATTATTTTCAAAAATCTTTGAAGGTAACCCTCTTACAAGTTTTCCCCTCACTAGTTTGTTCATAGTTTTGAAATTTATCTGTCCAAGCCTCATATGCCATAGATTAAATTCATCTAATGTAGCCTTTGCAAAGAGACAAGTTAGACCTCCTGAAGAAACAATATTCTTTAAATCAACACTGTACATGTTATCTTTTCTAGGAACTCTAAGCAAGACATGATTTTCATCAAGTAGCTTAAAGTCAAGAGACAAAACAACACATCCAGTGTCTGTAAAAAGAACACTGTTTTTCTTGTCACACATTTGTGAGACACTAAAAAGGTTAAACTTAAGCTCCTTAACAAAGTACACATCTTCAAAATCCAATTTACCTGTACTGATTTTACCTCCACTAGTGATTTTACCTCCTTTGGGATCTCCTCCAAAGGCAACAAATCCGCCATCAATTTCTTCATAATCTGAGAGGTAGGACTTGTTTCCAGTCATGTCTCTAGAGCATCCACTGTCAATGACTCCTTTTCCCTGCAATTCTAGCTGTGGATTGTCCTGCACAAAAAGTAAGAGAATCAGGCTCTCTTGGGGACCCAAGCCATTACAGACTTGGATCTGCCTTGTGCATCAACATAGTCAAATCTTTTAAAGTTCATTGATGCACCATTGTATCTAGAGACATGGTCTAAAACCTTTTGCTTTGGTCTATAATGCCAACATGCTGAGGCCTTAATAGCAGTAGCCTCATTTCCCTTATTATCACTTACTACTACTTTTGGCCCAGCAGTAGTAATATTTCCCTTAACAGTATTAACTTTTTCATTTAAATTAATGTTCTTATTTGTTGTAGACTTGTTAAAGGGCCTTCTAACATGTAAATGTGCTCTATTAAAAACATTTGATGATGTCCTTGCACTATTTACTGTTGGTCTTGGGTAGGCAGTATTAATTGGTCTAGTAGTATTAACTGATACTGCTGCTTTTAAAAAGTTTTGCCTAGCAATACAAAATTTCCTTTTGGATGAGGGTGAGTCATTCTTTGAAAATTTTGGTGATTCACCCTTCTATCATTGTTCCATACAGTTTTTTTCACCATTTTCTTTTCATAGAAATCACAATCCTTGATCAAATGATTAAAACTGCCACATTCATAACAAGCTTTATTTTTAAACTCAAAATTACTTCCTAACTTCTGAGTCATCAAATTATTCCAGTTTCTCTTATTACCTCTAGGACTTTGACTGTTTTTCCTAGGGTATTTAGCTTGCTTATTATTCCCTACCTTCTTAACAGACTCCCTAGGTGTTTTCACATGCTTATTAGATTTAACAAATTCTATTTTGGCAAAACTAGGTTTTCTCTGCTTAGACTTAAACTTAGTCTCATTCTCATCCTCACTGTCAAATATCCAGTCTTCAATAAGTGGTTCACTAACAGACTTAGGTTTTGATTCAATAGTTTTAACTTCACTAGTTGCAAATGCAGGCACACTAGTTATTGACTCACTAAAAATAAATTCTTCCTCATCAGCAAGTACCAAATTAGGTTTAGGGGGCATGAAGTTCCCAGTGTAGAGAGGTGGAACTGCATGATAACCTTCACATGTTTTGTGCTTATCATTTACCTGACTATCAAACACTTGACTATCAACCACTTGACTATCATACCCCACACCAGTCTTGAACTTATCACTTACTTGAATCTCTAACAGTTTGCTAAGATTTTTAGATGAATTTTCAAACTTTTCTAAGGTAAGTTTTAAATCATCTCTTTCCTTTTCAGGTAAGGTAAGATTCAAATTTCTTGAATCTGAAGGTAAGTTTCAAATTTCTTGAATCTCTAAGGTAAGTTTCAAATTTCTTTCTAAGCTCTGTTAGTTCGTTATCTCTCAACTTAATATCAAGTTTTAAAATCTTTATGTCCTCTTCAAAAATAACCTCATTCTTTTTATACACATCTAGTCTAGCCTCTATAGATTCTAGACCTGCTTTATAAGCTCCTACATTTAATTGAGACATATTAAAATCTTTTGTCAGATTATCATAATGTTCTTTGAGAGTTTCATAAGATTTTAAACATGCTTTAGAACAAGTAGATACCTCAGAATCTGAGCTTGAAGAACCTAAAGATGTATATGCCATAAGTGCAAAGTTTGTAGGTCCTTCTTCAGCCTGGTCACTCCAGTCATACCCAAGTCCATCTTGAGCCAAAGCTTTTGTCTATGTTGTTTCCACTGTTACATTCCTCCTTACAGGTTCTCTGTTCCTGTTCTCCCTTAGAGTCCTGTACTCCCTTGCAAAGTGGCCTCTTTTATGACAGTTATAGAATTCCACCTTTGATTTGTTAAACCCTATGGTCTCAGAACCATTGGCACTAATCTTCCTTCCAGTCTTATTTAGGAATCTTCTAGCGCTCATGGTCAGCATAGCCATCTGCCACTTCAGATCCATCTCTTCTAAGTCATCAGCATCAATCTGTTTCTCATCATTTAATTATGGACTGTTTGATTGGTTTGCAAAGAAAGAATAGATCACGGCATCACTCATACTATCAGTATTGGCAGAGTTAGAAAAATAAGCTTGATTTGAACTGCCAGAGTTATTGGAAGATACAAAAACCACATTTTGTGAATTTTGGCTTGATGACCCTTTAACTTTAGTTTCATAAATCTTTAGATTGTTGTATTGGTCATCTATGCTCAAGGTATCTAAATCAGGTTTGTTACTCCAGATCAAGGTATGAGTCTTCCATTCTGATGGGAGACTTCTTAAAAACTTTAGATTCATATCTTCTTGAGAAATAGTTTCACCTAAAATCTCTAGCTGACTGATAAGCTTTTGAAGCTTATCATAAGTTTGATCAAGTCCTTATGAGCTTGATCTATTGAAATTCTCATATTGTTGCTTTAGAAGTGTCTTCTAAGTTTTCTTTGACTCCTTATTACCTCCAAACCTTTTCTCTATAGCTTCTATCACAGTCTTAGCACATTTGTAGGTATTAAAATTTAGTTAATGTTCAATTGAAAGGTCCATCAACAATGTACCTCTTGGCTTTAACTCATTCTTCCTTGCTAACTTCTCCTCTGCAGTTGTAGGAGGATATGTTTGCTCAACACCATTAACAGTTCACTTTGGTGGAGGTGAGTCTCCATTTACTATTACTTCCCAAAGAGCATAATATGTCATTAGGAAGTACTATTCTATCCTTATTTTCCAAAGCTCAAATTCTCCTGGATTAAGCACTGGAAGTTTTGCAGCAGCAACCATTGGTGAAGATACTGCCTCCATATTTTCATAAACAAATAGATCTGGTAAGTGTAGATTGTTTCTTTTTATTCAAAGTTTCTCAACAAGCTCTGATACCACTTATTGATCCCACTTGAATAGATCTTGCTTAGCTTGTAAAAGGATTAGTTGTATTGAATAAATCCAAGACAACTATAGTAGAAACCTTGATTATGAATATCAAAGACTATGCGGAATCTAGTCAATGATACTAAGAAGAATTCTTTATAAAACAGTAACACAAAATTAATAACAAAACAGATTACCAAACTTTCAGTCTCAATATAAAACTAACACTCTTAATAGTGTTAGGGTTTACAAAACCTTGAAGCTATAAACGATTATATAAAAGATATATATTAAACTACATGCCCTAGGACCTCCTTTTATACACCAAGGAGTCCTACATGGCTTATAATATATTCCTAAATTATCATGATCTTCTAAACAAATAACTTATACATATCTTTTACCAAAATATCTCATACTTATCCCGTAAGTAATCTTGATAAGCAATCTTCATCTTTATCCTCGTGACAGTAAAAACTCTTCTAGCAGTTATAATCTTTCAGCAGTTGTAACTTTTGTATAAGCAGCACTAACTTAGCAGTATTAACTCCAAGCAGTCTTTTAATCAGAACAAGAACCCTAATAATGGATGAAGCCCATAAGTCAAAGTACTCTATACACCCAGGAGCTGATAAGATGTATTACGATTTGAGAGATGGGTATTGGTGGCCTAGAATGAATAAGGACATAGCTGAGTATATTAGTAAGTGTTTGACTTTTTTAAAGGTTAAGGCTTAGCATCAAAGGCCATCTGGCTTGCTCTAGCAACTTGAGATCCCCGTATGGAAATGAGAAGGAATAGCTATGGATTTTGTGAATAAGTTGCCTAGGACTAGTAGTGGGCATGACACAATCTAGGTCATTGTGGACCGATTGACTAAGTATGCTCATTTTCTGCCTATGTGTGAGGATTATAAGATGGATAGATTGGCTAGATTGTATTTGAATGAGATAGTTGCAAGACATGGTGTGTCGATCTAGATCATATCGGATCATGATAGTCGTTTCACATCAAGGTTTTGGCAGTTAATGCAAGAGTCATTAGGAACTTGTTTAGACATGAGTATGACTTATCACCCTCAGACCGATGGTCAGAGTGAGCGTACTATTCAGACTTTGGAAGACATGCTTAGAGCATGCGTCCTGGACTTTGGAGGAAGTTGGGATGTTCATCTTCTGTTGGTCGAGTTTTCGTATAACAATAGTTATCACTCTAGTGTGAGATGTACTCCGTTTGAGGCATTGTATGGTAGAAAGTGTCGTTCGCCAATCATGTGGGCTGAGGTTGGAGAAGGTTAGTTGATAGGACCTAAGTTAGTGCAAGAGTGATGACATTAAATAACGTATATTTTATAGAATCATTTATCCCATGTTATTAACCCATTATGTATAGTTATTGCAAAGAAATGTAACTTAATTGTTTATATTTGAGAATTGCAGTAATTATGGAGTAATTGGTGAAAGATAGCAAAAGGCGCGCATTCTGGAGCTTAAATGAAGATATTTTAAAGATTACTATTCTGAAGACTAATACGCCGTATCCAACTCCTTGGATACGCCGTATCGAACCGACTTCCAGACCCTATAAATACAAAACTCAAAAACGAGTTTTAAGTGTGCTAAATCATATTCTCGATACCTAAACCATAAAAGTCGATTTTCAGAGGAGAAAAAGAGCAGAAGAGGTCGAGCAACGTTATCAATTCCATAGGAGACAACGTGTAATTCCGTATACTTTAGTAATCGTTCAGTTTTTGGTATCATTCGTTAACTCGGTTAGTTTACCTTGGCTAAATAATTACTCTTGTATTTATTATGACGTTTGAAGGCTAATACCTTCGGGTATTAGCCATTATTATGAAGATCTGAATGTTTGGTATTTGTTTATCTCGATTTCTTGATTTATCGTTGTATGCTTGTTTATGTTTATCAATTTATACTTGTTTACGCGCTTTTGTATGCGACCTATCATTCAACTGGATCTAGTGATACGGACCAAGTAGATCTAGAGTCTGGGATAGCTCTCCATATAGTAATTCATACATCTAGAATAATAGTTACATAAATATTGTCCTTCTAAGTCTGTGTCTAGGATACGCTTCAGGCTTAACTAGTTAATTGGATATTGCCAATGGTTTATTGATCGTGTTGACTAGCAGGTGACCTAGATAATTCAACAAGTAACGTTCTGATTCCATTGGATAGTTGGACAAGTAGACTACTAGTGTATGAATTGCCATTAAGCGGTAAGTGGGTAAAGTCTCTATGAGCTAGGGTTTAACAAGATCACCATTGCTTTAATCCCTAAGATAGATTATAATCAGCAAATAAGGATGCTTTATGTGGATGCTTTAATTGTGATAGAATTAATGTGTCTAGGTCTTAGGATGATGTAACGCCTAAGTCTTAAGAATGATATGCCACCTCGAGAGAAGAAATCATTGCACTTAATAAACAAACCAACTTTCTAATCGGATTAATAATGGTTAATACAGTTTTCTTATATTTGGCTTGATTGCTCTTTGCTCTTTTGTTAATTAGCTCGCGTGGGTTAAAGTGTCTTGAATTAATTGTAGTCACCAACCCAACCGTGCCAGTCTCTCAGGCTGAAAACCCCCTTTCCTATTAGAATTAGAAACTAGGACTGACATAGGTTTAGAATAGAGTAGAATTAACATAGATTAGATAACCAAGATATTAATTAAATTGATAGATTTAACCTCGCTTTAAGTGTTCGACACCCTACTTACCATGAAACTACTACCGATCGGGTACACTGCCTGTTAAAGTGTTGTTTTTGGTTTAGTCTGAAAAATATAAATTTACAACTTGAATCAATAAAATATACACCACACAATGACACATCAAGATTTTGACACCGTCGTCGGGGAGTGAAAATTAATTTTGATTTTTATTTGATATTTTGGTTTTTAACATTAGATTAGATCTAACACGTAGGATTAGTGTAATTTAGATCAGTTTATATTCTTGTATATTTTGTAAACTTTGTATGTTTATCTTAATTGTTTGCTTGTATATATGTGTGTTTAATTGTTTGCGTATTTAATTGTTCTGGTCGATAGCTTAATACGGCGTATCCACTTCCATCGGATACAGCGTATTCAACTTTCTGTCTAATATAGCGTATTCATTCAACTGATCAATACGGCGTATCGATTATCTGGAACAGAAGCTGAAATCTTGGTTTTCCTATTCAATTTTTCATGCTAAATTTTTTCTATCTTTCTTCAGAGCAAATCCTGCAGATATTTTTACCTGTGTTACAGGAAGTATTTATCAGAGCTAGTTGATTGAAGAAGGAATTACAAAAAGTCATGGCTGAACCAATTCTAATTGAAAACATGGAAAAAGCTCAATTTGAATCAAATCTTTCTATCACCAGTAATGACATAAAAATTGATCTCAGCAAAGAATTTCTGGTAGAATTACAAAAGAACATGTATCACGAAACTCACTATGAAGACGTGGTGGATCATATTGCTAAGGTACTTAAAATGGTTGATTTGATCTACGTTCCGGGCGTATATTCCCATCAACTACGAATGAAAGTCTTTCCTCTCTCGTTGGCCGATGATGCTAAAGAATGGTGGATTAGTGATGGAGATGAAAAAATCACCACTTGGGAGGAACTTGTTGAGAAATTCTTCTGTAGATTCTATCCCGAATCATACGATGGAGAAGATGAAATGTTGGACGAAGGAGAGAACTAGGGGATTGATCCACTTGAATTCTTATCAAACATAAAAACATCATTCAAATACCATAAGAAAGTGGATGGAAGGACTCAAAAGGTGATATTTCATGCTTGGATGAATAGAAATTAGAATAAGAGATATGTGGATAGCAATATTTTGAGTAGTAATGAGTTGAAGGAATCTAAATATGAAAACCCGTCCAACACTGCTACTGATTCATTCTTCAAAGCCTATAAAGTACGTGATATTGAAAAACAAAGTCAGACAAAGCGAAAATATAGCAATACATCCAATTCTATCAATGAGCTACCTAACAAAAGAAGGTGTAAAGTAGAAAATTTTGAAGCCATTCAATACTCGCTTGGACCCAATGAAGAGTATATTGCTATAAGAAGTTACGAATATGATATTTGGGAAAGAAACAAAGATAATATGTCCAAAATCTATCAAGATATTTTTCAGAAAAAGGACGAAGGATGGAAGGTGACGGGCACCAAATAATGAAGAGAAGTTGAAGACAAGTCTAACTTAAAGACTTCATTGTAAACAAAAGTGCTTCCCGAGAGACAACCCGGAATGTTATTTAATTTTGTTATCGAGTCTATCTTCCCAGACATCAATACGGCATATCTGCTCCATACCATACGGCGTATTGATTTTCTGGACGTTATCAGTCTTTATTTTTTGCACTTTAAAAACATTATTGCCAGATTTTGAATATGGCGTATTCATTCATCTGATACGCCGTATCCACCAAACTGACCCGTAATTATTTTGTTTAGTTTAGTTTAAATTAACCGTAGGTACCAAGATAGGAATACACATGTTCTTCGTATATTTTTTGCAGGACCTCGTGAAAGAAATATCGACGAATATTGGTGGAGAATTTAAATATCTGGAGATCTTGAAGTGCTGGAGTCTTGAAACTTCAAGGCAGCTGCTTAACACAATCTTGCTCATAAACGTAATTTGGAGAATCTACAGAGCAATTATCAGGGGAGTTTCTCATTCTAATTCTTTTTAAATTCCCGTATTTAATGTTATATATATACAACGAGGACGTTGTATAATTCAAGTGGGGGGATGGAATTAGAATGTTTACTTGTCCTATTTTTCATATTAAAATGCTTAAATTTTATAAAATTTCAAGCATACTTTTGTGAAATTACATGTTACATAACCCGCACATAATAACCCTTGTTAGATATTGTGAGGATTTAGTCTTTCCGTTTCCAAATGTTTACCCAAATTCCATAAAATATGAGTGTGCCGGTGATGTTGTAGACTTTAGAACTTGGCTTGGTATATCACTCGAGACCGCAATGATAAGTATTATGGATTTAGATGAAGTAACTTGTTTAAATTGGTAAATTTTAGGATTACACCCAAATTGCCTTTACATGTTGCTTATTAACTAACTACACCGGTTAGTTAACCTCCCGTTTAAACCCTTTTCCACTCTCATCTTTAGAGTGATGATCCACTAGAACAACCCGTAGAGCCAATCCTTTAGAATATACACCAAACTATTCTGATTCTGTTTACAGCCTTACCCCTAACCTACTACCTTGTTAGATTAGTTTAGTTTACAATTGCAGTTGTCATAAAGTGTAAAGTTTGTATTTCCCAAGTCTTGTGTCATTTTCTATCTTTGGTGCGGTTGGAAATTTGCACATAGCAAATGGGAATGTATATTAGTAGTCAAAGCTCATGTGCTTTTACTACCATCACAATTATTGGTAAATTCAAAAAACAAAGAACTATCGAAGGAATTATCCTGAATTATTATGATCGTGAAGTTGGTGAAACTACACCAAGATTTGAAGAATAGTTAGCAAAAAAAATTTGAAAAAAATGAGAAAAAAATACAAAAAAAGAGAGAAAGAAAGTTTGAAGATAATCGTTTCGCAAAAAGCATTACCGAAGGAATTATACGAAGGATCGATTATTCGTTGATACGTCTTAAAAATCAACGATGTAAAGTATTGTACAAAGTGGAAGATATCGCCACTTGCCTTGTAGAGTATGTAAAGTTTTAGGACGATTAGGAAGTTGACCGTTACGGGAGCGCCAACTTAGGTTGTTACTTTTGATCTATGATCAAGACGTTGTAAATAGTCGTGTCTTTGTCATCGTAACGGTCGGGGAAAAAAGTGTAGCAACTTGTATCTTAAGTCTTAATCTATTTGTTTCTTGATTTTTATTTAACAACAATTTACTTCCCTCTCACCTAATGATTAGCCGTTGGTTTTACGCGAATGAGGATGTGATCGAGCGTGCATGTCTATTCCGTCGTTATGGCTATGTATGCGTGTCTCACCTGCCTCATTGGTTTATGACTTTTAGTGAAAGTTAAAAGGTTTCTACCCTATATCATTCTTCATCCTAACCATTGGTTAAATTCGAATGAGGATGTGATCGAACACACATGTCTATTCCGTCGTTACGGCCATGTGTATGTACTTCAGTTGCCTTGTTGGAGTGGTACTTCTGGTGAAAGATTGTAGAATGATCAACCGTAAGCCTTTCCATACAAAAACCCATATTTACCTTTATAAACTTGTTACTCCTTAGCTTTAGCGGTGGAGATGTGTATCCTTGCCAAGCTTATGATAGAATACTTGTCACAACCGAGCAATTGAGCAAATTAGATACATGTTACCACATAGATTAATTGAGTGATTTGAGTGTTTTCATCTTCCTATTTCGTGAGGTGTTTGGTTGTGTACTTGTAGTAGATCAAATAAACGCTTTAACAGAAAATATCCTTAGGGATACATTTTTATAAACTTCTAAAGGCTACTTGAGGACAAGTAGGATTCAAGTGGGGGGATATTTGATGACATCAAATAACGTCTATTTTATAGCATCATTTATCCCTTGTTATATTTGGCTCGACCGATCTTTTATCTTTTGTTAATTAGCTCGCATGGGTTAAAGTGCCTTGAATTGATTATAGTCACCAACCAAACCGTGCCAGTCTCTCAGGCTGAAAACCCCATTTTCCCGTTAGAATTAGGAACTAGGACTAACATAGGTTTAGAATTGAGTAGAATTAACATAGATTAGATAACCAAGATATTAATTAAAGTGATAGATTTAACCTCGCTTCAAGTGTTCAACACCCTACTTACCACGAAACTACTACCGATCGGGTACACTGCCCGTTAAAGTGTTGTTTTTGGTTTAGTCGGCAAAATATAAATTTAAAACTTGAATCAATAAAATATACACCACATAATGACACATCAAAGAGACCACTGAGAAGATCTCGTAGATTAAGGATAGACTTAAGGTTGTGCGTGGTCGTCAGAAAAGTTATGTTAATAAGAGGAGGAAGCCTCTAGAGTTTAGCGTAGGTGACTATGTCTTGCTCAAAGTGTCGCCTTGGAAAGGTGTGGTACGCTTTGGGAAGAAGGGGAAATTAGCACCTAGATTTTTTAGACCTTTTTAAATTGTTGAGAAAGTAGGCCCCGTGGCCTATCGGTTAGATTTTCCTGAGGAGTTGAATGATGTTCATCACACGTTCCACGTGTCGAACTTAAGAAGTGTTTGGATGATCCAACACTGCAAGTGCCTTTGGATGAGATCCATGTTAATGGTAAGTTGAATTTTGTAGAAGAGCCTGTGGAAATTTTGGAGAGAGAGTTTAAGAAGTTAAAGCGGAGTAGAATTGCCATCGTCAAGGTTCGGTGGAATTCGAAATCTGGTCCCGAATTCATGTGGGAACGTGAGGATCAGATGAAGCTTAAGTACCCGCATTTGTTTAGTGATGTTAGTAGCTGAATTTTGGGGTCGAAATTCTTTTAAGGGGGTAGAATGTAACCCTTGCCCTTTTGTGTTCTGAATATTTCATTTTTAGTCCTTTGACTATTTGACTTTCGTTAGTTTATTCAGATAATATACCGTGTTGACGGTGGTGATTTTGTTGAGAATTGTGGTAATTTTTGGTTATTTGTGAATAATATTCTTTTTTAGAGGTTATTATTATGTTATTTGTATTTCGGGTAGTTTGACCCGTGAATTTTGAGAAATGCCGAAAAACGAGTCCTGACACGTCCGTTAAAGTCCAAATGAGTTTTAAAGGGTTTAAAGTGTAAATATGTCGTGAAAATATTCTAGGTTAATGGAAAAGTATTTTTAAGGTGAATAAAAATGCTAATTAACTTTGGGGAAAATTTTACGACCAAGTTTTATGAGTATTTAAGTGATCCCGACACGAAAAGAAAGACCCGACACCCCATAGGATGCCATAACCGGTCATGAAAGCCTAAGGGGACAAGGAGGCTTAATTTTAGCCAAGATGTCCCAAGGTTGTACACATATATACCTTTCACTAGAACATTTCCACTCATTTCTTTTCATTTCAAATAAAATAAAACACACACATAGGTGTGTGTGTGTGTGTGTGTGTATGTGTGTGTGTTCGTCCGCCACCATCCATCATAAACCACCATAGATTTTCCAACTTTGATCAAGAACGTGATATTCCGGGTTGATACGAGTATTTGGGTATTCATTTATACAATGTTTGGGTTGTTCGGTTCGTGTCAAAATCTACATTTTTGAAGATTTTCTAGTAAGTTTTCAAGTTTAAATTCGGTTTGTCCTTTTGGGTTTATATTGATGCATAGATGTTAGTTGTACAAGTTGATCGTCGTAAAATCAATTTTTTAATCGAAATGGATATAAAAGGGGTGTTTGGCTTACGTCAGATTCAAAAAGGAATAAAAGGGTTTTGTAGTTTTGATGTTGTGGTCGTGATGGTTGAATAACATATGTTTCTAAATAGCTTATTTTCAAGCTTAATATATGTATTGTGGAGCTTATGGACTCACGGCCCAATAAGTCTATTTAAGCTGTGGCTTAATGGGAGGGCTTATTATGGTCCGGATTATTTCATACTTATTAGTATAAGCTTATGTATATAAATGGACATTGGTTTTAGACTTGGATCGTATTTTGGACTTATAAATATCTTAATGGACCCTTATTGGGCTTTAAAGCCCAATAAGCGATATTTAGTCGTTATAAGAGTTTTGACAGACTTTTTGAAAGTGAAATGTATTTACGAAGTGGTATTAAACTATATTTGGGGGAAAACGTTTTAGTAAACGTTAAAGATCAAGATTTTGGAATTTTGTCGGAAAAGTGTCGAAAGTTTGAAAAGTGTTTGAAATAAAGGTTAAAACCTTGGAAAACGTTGTATGAACGCACGGATCATGTCGTAATTTTGTAAAAAGTTTTTACTTAGAAATTTTACCTAAAAACATGATTTTTTTATTTTAAATAATAAAATATTATTTAATTATTTTATTTAGTTAATAAATTCACTAAAACACGAAAAATATAAATTTTCTCAATACTTCTCTAATATGTTTATTATGAGTAAACATTTTATTTTCAACCATATTACGATTATTTTTACGGTAACTAAGGTTACCGAATGGACTTATCGAGATATATTTATAATTATTTATTATAAATATTTACTTATATTACTTATCTATTTTCTTTAAATAGTATAAGTATGTATTATTAAGCGATGGGATTGATATGATTGTTGGGATATATCGTCAACCATCACACCACTAAATTGATATGGGTAATTGTACAACGTGTCTAAACTCTATGCATCAAATATGAAGACTGTTTTGGAAAATGAATGATTAAAATGGGACATTAACTAGACTAGGTCGTGTGCGGACGTCGTTGCATTTGCCTATGTGATTGAGATTTGGTTGCTAAAGACTTGCTTGAGGTGAGTTCTCGTAGCCCCATTTTTACTGTCTTTTCCGTTGGGGGAAAATGATACTCAAATGTGTTTTGAGATGTTTTGAATTAAACTATGTAAAAGGTGGTTTTGTTTTTGGGACAAGATATGTGCTTATGATTGCTATGTGAATATTATGTGTTACATGATTGTTTGGATCGGAGGGGTACACCTATCCCAGTATTTGTATGATTTTTTGGATCGGATGGGTATGTCTACCCAGTACTTGTGTAGTTATTGGGGTGGATGGGTACGCCTACCTTGGTATGTGTGAGGTCCTGCCATAATTTAGTGCTCCAGCTAATAGGCCCTTTAGGTGCGTAAGTGACATATGGTGATTGACTAGCGGGATTGCTAGGTTGTGTTACATGACTAGTGGGGATGCTATGTCATGGGTTGTTTGCATATATATTCACTATCATATTGCACTATTGTCCACTGTTTTGAAATATTGGCATAGCTTTTGGGTTTAAGGTCAAACCTACGAGCCCACCAACATTATTGTTGACGTTTTTGAGTATCATTTTCAGGTGAAGCGAAAGAGGAATAAGTTGGTGATATGTGATAGCAGGCTTAGAAGTATCCCGTGTGGATTTTTCATGTGAAGTCTTGCTTGTTTATTTTAATTGGTTTTAGTATTTGGAAGATTTTGGTTTAAGTTTGGATTTGGACCTTGTGTGGGCTATTGGAATTGTAAGAGGTTATGGATTTAATTGTGAATTGGGACATCACTCAAGGTTGTTCGAGGTTGATGGTCATCGTAACACTTGAAGTTTATGTATTGTCGTTTTCTCTATATTGTATCTTGTGTTATGATTGATCATTAAGTTTCATTCCCGAGTTTCCGCCATTGTCGGGGTGTGACACGCTGGGCGCGCATCAGCGCGTGGCCAACGCGCTACAGGCGAAGTCTGTTTTACGTATTTAGCAATTGTCGGGTTTCCTCTTACCCGACACATGTGGAAACTTCAATAAAGGTATGTATATGATATTTGAGCATTTGAGAACACTCCAAATGAGGTTAAGACTTAGAGAGGAGCAAAAATGAATCCTCCCATATTTCTATAAAATGCCAACTCAAACCTTTTATCAAACGCCTCTAACCAAGGCCGAGACTTCTTTCTAAACCTAGTATGATCATGTTTCAACATACCAACAAGCAAAAGTATTCAGTTAACCTTAATTCGGATTTACGTTGTTCCTAATCACGTAACGGGTTTTACTCCTTTATTGGTCAAACTAAGTCAAAGGTTACTTTGCGTAAACGCATCTTTTCTTGTTATGGGATATGCTTTACTTAAGATGCAAAGCACTTAGCTTGTTTGCATCAAATATTATTAGTGATCAAATCCATTGTTGATTATCATGGATTAAAGTCTAAATGACTACTTGAGTTTGTGGTATTTGGAAGTTAATTATACTTTGACTTTTCTCACTTCATTACCCATAAATGTTTTTACAAACTTACATGTATTCCTCACATGTATAAGTCCTCACTTCCTCCACACAACCCTTCAACCCATTGCTCTTAATCACTTGTTTACCTTTCTTACCCAACAAGTGATTTCATCTCTTCCACACACACTCCAAACATCTTCTTCCTAAACAATCCTATAATCACATTTTCCTACTCTTTTTACTCTTATTAGCAATGTGATTATCAACCCAAATCAATCCTTTGATTTCATATTTATGTTCTTCTTCATCTTCAAACCTTCAAGCCTAAACATTCCCACACATAAACATACACCAAATAATCTTTAACAATGCCAACTTGCATTCCCTTACACAATGTACTATCCTTGTACTTGTTGTACTTCTTTTTCCATACATTCTAACCAAGAATATCTCATATCTTATCAAAACATTCTCCACCACTCATTCACTATTCACCTTCTTCTCCATAACATTCAAATTTCACACACACACACACACACTTCTTTATCCTCACTCTTGATCAAGCCATGTCATCAATCCAAGTTCACACACTCTTCTCATCTGCACCCTTCGATTGAAACTCAAACAAACATAACAAACACACATTCATTTCTACCCTTGGTCAAGCCACCTCATCAATCCAAACTCCCTCATTCTCCTCTCAACCATTAGATTGAATACTCATCTCAAACAAACACAACTTCTCTCACAAACATTCACTTCTCACTCACACAACAAACATAACCTTTTTATCACCCTTGATCTTGCCATATCACTTATCCTACTTACCTCTCTTCTTTACATCTTCACCCTTCATTTCAAACAAGATCAAGAGGCCCATTTTCATCACATCATGTCACATCATGACAACTCACACATAACCCATTCATACTTATCCAACACGTGCTTAAAGAATTTGAAATTCAAATTTCAAATCTTTCCCCCTTTCTCATCAAACAAAGGATATTCCAGGAATATTCTCTTGTATCTTAACTAGCTATTTCAAATCTTTAGTTATATCCTAACTAAGCTAGTTAGACTTTGAGGAATAACCACAATATCCCTTCCGATAATTCTTTTCTCTCCTTTCTTTATCGGATAAGCAAAACGCTTTTAATACTTCACAAACGTTTTATCAAATGGCTATTTGAATTGGTTAACCTTTAGTGTAAGAATGATTGAAATGTCATAGTGTGAAGTATAATTGGGGGTTTAATAAGTTCCAGTATTTAAAACGCTAAAGTCCTGAAAAAAACAAACTCGTGATTCTGACTCGCTGGTTATGCGCTGACGCGTGGGCAGCGCGCCAAGGGCGAATTGTTTTTTAACAATTTGGAACTTTGGCCTATAAATACCCACCCTTGGCCTTTGTATTCCTCACCTCTTACAAATATTCTTTCCTCTCTTTTCTCTTCTCTAATCCTCTAAGTCTAACATCACTTATTCTAAACTTCTCATCTATCATTCTATTAAAGTGATCACATCTCTGCAAGAGAGCCACACAAGTACCTAATCCATACTTGTGTGTTTTTTGAGGGTCTTTTTTCTTATACCCATTCTAATAGAATCGAGTCTCTTGGTTAGGTTAGGACTTGGTTCAATAATCTATCATTCATTCAAATTGGTTGTAAAGGGATGTCTTGTATAAGAGAGATCAAGCCTGGATCATTAGGGTTCTAGTTGGGGTTTGATAAGCTTCCAAGGGGAAGTGGGTAGTGTTCCTAGTTAATCTAAGTGATCCTAGTGGTTAAGTCGAATCACAAGGTTCTTAGGGGTGGATTCTGAGGGTGGAATACCGTAGGTAGTAACTCTTCTATGTGAGCCCCGGTCTTTGTTAAAAGCCGGTAGAGTTAAATTGTAATACAGTTTGTAGTCCACCATAAGGATTATACTAGTGTAGTATTGGAGTCGTAGATTCGCAACTAGACGTACGAAAGGACTAAACCCTTTCCCGAACCAGTATATATCATGGTCTCTCTCTCTCTCTCTCTACTTATTGTCTCTTTGCTAAGTAGATCATTACACCACTTGGCTCTTTCAAGACTTGAAGTTTTATAAACTTCGAAGAAGTCAAGAAAACCGTATTCACCCCCCTCTATGATTCTATAATTTTTGTTTTCTTCCCTTCGACAGAAAACATTAGCCCTCCATAACCTAACTCCCGGAGATCAATGACATAATTGAGGGTTTTAATAGAGGTGACAAAAATGATGGTAACATTGGACGTGTTATATTATTGAATAGAAAATGACGATTTATATTTTTTTAAAAGCTACTGGTCAGAATCAAAAGACCTTGTTTTATAAATTTTGCAGTATAATTGTTTAATGATTGGTTAATGGATACTATTTTAGTTTCTTTTTTTCATTTGCATAATATTCGGGGATTTATAGCTCTAGAAATTAGATTACGACATATGTTAAGGCCACATTTATGCGGTTAGACATGTTTTTAAAATTTATTTACACTTAACAGTAGAAAGGTGATTTATTGGACACAAATGCTATAGCACATTATAATAATGATTAAGATATTAACTTGTGCAATAGCTAACTAAATAGACACCCCTATAAAAAAATGCAGCTTGAAGAAACGATCTTTCAAAAAGACTAACAATGATGTTAAAATATCTTTATGGCTAATACAGGAAAGCCGATCCCAGATCAGGAAAGAATGACATTTACACTGTGTGCAATCTAATCGAATACAAATGCTCTACGAAAATACTTAGGTGAAAATCCTCGTTATCAACATTAGTTGGAAAATTCTTTTTTTAGTATACCTGGGTTTTGACTTGACATTGCAAGTTGACTAACCCCATGGAGACTATCTTTTTAATAGCCTAGAGCCATCGCAGTTGGAAAATTCATCATAGTCATCTTCTTCTACAATTTGTTTTCTATCATGTCTTACAAACAAGGTTTTTAGCCCGCACTTCGCTACGGAGCGCGGGGTTAAACGACGTTGAGTCAAGAGGAATCTCGCTTGTGTTTCGCTTGACAAAACTAAAATGAAATATGCAGAATGAGTAAGTTAAGTGAGTTACAAAAGCATATGTAAGTGTCCAGATTTAACATGAAGCATGTACCAAAATGATGTAAGCAATTAAAGCTAGACATTGCTTTTTGCCATATTGCCTTAAACTAAGTTTTACAATGCAGGAAACAATTGAAGTTGTACATTTCTTTATGCCATATTAGTTCTATCATAAACGTCTAAGTGTCTAGATTTAACATGAAGCATGTACCAAATTGCAGTAAGCAATTGAAGCTAGACATTGCTTTTTGCCATATTGCCTTAAACTAAGTTTTACCATAAGACTAATGTACCAAAATGCAGGAAATAATTGAAGTTGGACATTGCTTTCTGCCATATTAGTTCTACCATAAATGACGGATTCAGTCTCCTTTCTTTTTTTGTCCTCTAATGATAAGTCTGTGTGGAAAGACCTTTTTGTAGAAGATGGCTTTGGTTCTGCTGGTGTTGCAGCGGATGGACTGTCCTTTTTTGTTGGTTGTGTTTCAAACTTCTGGCGGGGTATAGTTGAGACGATTGTCTCTAAAATGATTTCTATGATGTCGTGCGGGGGTGTTCCTGTAAAATGTATGTTCTAGAGTTAGCAAAGCTTAAAAAAGACATTCACTGAATTTAGAAAAAAATACAACCTATTTGTGGTTTTTTGCAAGAATCTTTCTTTCTGAAGAGTTATCTTATTTTGGAAAAAGTTATCTTAGTTGGGAATATTTGGTTTTTGTGTGCATCTTGAATGCTCACATGGTGCTAGTTTTTTGTTTATTTTCATATGTTTTGTCATAGACCAGATGACTATTGTTTACACTTGTGATGCATGTCATTTTTTTACACTTGTGTATACAATTGTTATGGCACATTATGATTGGTAGTGAAGGTCAATGGAACCTGTTTTGTTTGACATATGGTGTTGAGTAGCATGTTAGCAATACGTGGTGTAGTTGTTTATTTTACAAATCATTGTGGTTTTGAGTTTTACTTCTATTTTTTGTTTATTTAAAAAGTGGTGGTTGCATTAGGAGTGTATATGTGGTCGCGAAAAGAGAAGGACAGTGGAATAGTGAGTTAGAAAAGGCTGTCGATGGACGTAATTGGTTAGACATGATGATTGTGTATTGTCGAAAGTTAGCGGATGAGCATCGGGATTTTGCTCTTTGAGTGAATAGGTTGGTTGGGGAGATGAATGAGGCATGTTCAGATAGGATGGCTTTTTTGGGAGCTTCAAAGTGTCTCGGGTGAGACGGTGCTGGCGAAGACCACCGTGTTTTTGGAGGAGATGATGGACAAAAAGGGTAATAGGGAGTGGCAGTTACGTGATCTATAAAAGTTAGCAAGATAAATGGCTTTTGAAATTGAGTCGTTTCTTCTGAAGTTGATGCGTAATGAGTCTTCTTAGGAGTGTTTATGGCATTTGTTGTGTGCAGCTTATGTGTCATGTATGCATGTTGCAATGTGTGTCTTGTTTGTCGAATAAGTGTGACGATGTCTGTGTCCATGCATGTTGTAATAATACTTTAGTATGTTTTGTGATTTTCTAATATTGTTGTATGTTTGCGTTCTTGTTACATGTTAGATTGTATGCAAGGTTTGCATCATCAAAGTTACCGAAGTGTATTTACGTTTGGAAAAGCATATGTATGGTATAAGCACTTTTAGTTAAATTTAGTAAAACTTAATTTATTATTACTGTGTATCTTGCTTAAATATGTAGAAAGCATTTGGTCTGGGGTGTTTAGCTGAATCATTGAAAACACACATGAGTAGAAAGTATGAAATTAGTGACTTCTTAAAAGCTTGTGTTGTCTATTGTTTATGATTTAAAAAGGACAGGACAACTGGTTTACAGTAAAAGCATTGATTTAAGATGTCCAGTTTTGCGTTTGTGGCGGTGTATGCAAGTAGAAGAGTCAAAAGAGTCATCAAGTTGCGCAAAAGTATATGGTGTCTAATGTTCTTGATTTAATATGAATATATTTGAGATGTCCAGTTTTGCGTTTATGACGGTGTATGTAAGTAGAAGAGTCAAAAGAGTCATCGAGTTGCGCAAAAGCATATGGTGTCTGCTGTCTTGATTTAAACGGGATATGGACAAATTTTTCACAGTAAAAGCATGTGATTTTTTGTTTTTTTTGGTGGTGTGTCATGTAGAGAGGTTTTTTTCTATTTAAAGGGTTGTGAGTGTATGTGTTTTGCATTGGAAGCATATAGAATATAGGCAATGGCAACATTACCTAGGTGTAATGAATTACGTCGAGCTGCGAACTCATCGGACTGGGAGGTCATGTTCATACTCCATTGTCGTAGGGACATTGCTAAAGACCTTAGGTTGGCGAGAGAAATAAACACGTTGTTTTCGTTTGACTACTGTTATCGATGAAAGACATAATTTTATTGATGAACTAAACACGCTGGTAGGAAGGGGTGTGCCGGAGAAGTTGGTTGAGTTTATGGGGGAAGTTTAGGGCAAAGATATCCCGAATTTGATGAAGCTGCAGATACTTGGAAGGGTGTTTGAGTTGAGGGCTCAGGAAAAACAACTTTTCATCGAGAAGCAAAAAGGAAATATGGACCTCAGAGTTTTGATGTGGTGTTTGTGTTTATCTTGTGTAAGATGTGTGCAAATGATGTCGTTTATGTAAGCTGAGTGTGAACTGTGGGAATAATGTCCTTTGTGTAACATAGGTCTAGACTATTGTCTGTTTTATGTTGTTTGTTTTGTTGTATTTTAAGTTTACTGCAGCATGGTCATGTAGGTGTGTGTTTTAGCCGTGTTTGTATTGGTCACATGTATGATATCTGATGTAATAAACGGTGATGTTTTAGTGTTGGAATTAGAGTGTGTACTTGGTATGCCTTTGTCTTTCCTGTTTGAATCGTTGGCTGGTGCAGATGAGCTTGTGGAGAACGTAGCACCTGAATCGTTAAAATATAGTTTTTAGGAACCGTTTGTAGACTCTCCATGCCAGTATAATTAAATTTTTGATTACTCTGTCACCTGGTATGTCTCTGTCTTTCCCTGTTGATTCCTCGGTTGTTGCAAGTGAGCTTGTAGCTAATATGGTACCTGCTTGTTGAAATATATATTTTTTAAGTTTGGTAATTTTTGTATAGCAGGGTAACTAATTTGTTTAGTAGTTGTTGTTACCTATGTGTTGGGTCTCAACAATTTTTTAGATATCTAGAATGTCTTCGACTATAAATTTGCCTGCTCCTTTTTGCGTAGAAGGGGCGAAGTGAAATTGAAAGATCTTGTTTTTACCGATGATGTTCACTAATTCAGTGGGTAATTGTTGCTGAGTTGTTCCTTTGTATTTTTGTGTAAGCTCTGAGCAGGGATGGCCGGTAAATTTTTCGCCAGTGTTTGTGAAGAAAGTGAATTGTGTAGTGGCGGTTGCATCAGTGACTGCAGCTCTGAAGTTGTACCTGTTTATTTTGATAGTTTGTTATTGTTGTTGTCGTTATTTTTAAAAGAAGTAATGGTAGTTAGGTAGCTGTATTTTGTTTGGGGGAATACCTGTAAGTAGGTGGGTCTTGCTTTCCGTGGTCTTCACAAGTGTAGGTACCACTTAGTTGGGTTGAACCTTTGCTGCATTGACTGGATGATGGGTAGTTCCAGTCTTTGTTTTCTTTAACACGCGTGATGATGGCTTCACATGTAAATCGTATTCCCTGCAGCAGGGAATGTATGATTATTTAAAGATGTAACTGTTAAACAATTTTTTTCAAACCTTTAGGCTTGTGGGGTTTTGTTGTTACAGAGTGTGCAGAGTCTGTCTGTTTCTTGTTTTTTCTTGGTTCGTGTCTTCATAATGATATATGGATATTTGAAGAGACAGGTTTAAGCTGTATCTTTCTTTGAATCTGCATTTGGTTGTTAACGTATGTCAGTTTCGTAGTACATGGGTATACCTAGACTTTAGAAATTTTAATTTCTTGATTTTACTTACGCTGTGTGTAGATACTCAGCTTCTGGTGTATGTGGATTTACATAGTAATGAGTTACACGGGTAACTGTTAGCTGCAAATATGTGTTTGTGTACTGTATTGCCATTGTTATATTCGAGAATAGTAGTAAACTGATTTGAATGGTGAGACATACCTTTATATTTGGTAACTCGACAATATATGGTGGCAATGATGACTGGGGGTGTTAGCTTCTCAATCTCTTCTTTGTTAAAAAAATTTACTACCTCATCCCACATTGTAAACTCCACAACGTTTCCACTATCTGATAACAGTTTCATTTGTAAGTGGAGTGTAAATTACATGCTTATAATTTGCAAAATGAATTTAGGCGTAAAAGTTATTTGTTTAAAAAGACTGCTTACTCTATGTTTTCGATGTCGACTTTTCTCAGATACTTTTGTCCAGTATTTTAGTCCCGAAAAGGTGTTTCCTCGTTGATATATCATATCCATCCTAGGTAGTTTGTCAGTTATGAGTATTAGTGGTGTCATTGTATACTCATTGGTGTGATTGTGTATTTGGTTCATTAGTGGAGATCTATTATGCGTTACCTGTTAGTAATAGATATATCATCTTTGAATTTTCATCTTTGTAAGGAACCCTTGATGCTAACTGGTTGTATGCAACAAATTCAAAATGATGTTCTGGAAACTCAGACTCTTTCCCTGCGAGAATGTCAATTCTTATGATTTTCCAAGACTTCAGGCTTATTTTGTTTTCCAATGTCTGCTGGTAAGGATTCATTTTTTCAAAGATAAAATTTGAAAATCTGTAAGCCCCCATCTGTGGTTTGACCAATGGATTAAAGTAATCTATGTTGTTAACATCCATATTCGCCTGAATTGAATTGTTTTGTAAATTTTAGAAACTTTATCATTATGTTAATAATTATATCGACCCTAGTGTTTATAAATTTAGTATGCTTACCTGCTTGTCTATTAGAATACAGTAAAATGCTAGTTCTTTCATATCCATAACACTTTTAGAGATCCATTTTTGATATACCTTTGCTTCTAGTATGCAGTTTTCTTGTCTGATTCTGAGTGATGCGATAGTCGTTTCAGACATTTTCCTTGATTGCCTGCATGTATAGTTTGAGTCATTTAATTAGAATATGAAGATAAGAGCAGTATGTATAGAAAAGGTGTGCTTAGAATTACATTATTAGGGAGCTAAACAAAAAACTATTTTTTTAGGAACAAGCAACTAACATAAGCGTTTTTGTGACTGTTTTTGTAAGTGACTAAATAGCATAAGCATATTAGCAGTTTTTTTTATATATGTGTTTCAACTTTGTTTTTTCTATGCAGCTGATGAATCTATCTTATAATACGCTGCAAACTATGTATGTTAAGTAGGCGATATGGTATTTAGGGCTTAGTGTTTATGTTTTTTCAACAGTATTTTATGATGTCATATCGGTTTAATAATCTTGTGTTTTCGATATTTCTTAGGAATTCTTTGTACACGATGTTTTTTGTGACATGAGGTAGTTGATTGTTTTGTGGGTTTATTAGAATTTTTAATCCGTCTGGTGAAGTAGCCCTTAATAGTGTTACGTATAACTGACCATGACTAAATACTGGTTCAGGTAAGTAGACACCAAAATTTTGAAAGGGACTGTCCTTGGCTTTTGTTTATAGTCATTGCGTAACATAGTTTAACTGGGAATTTGGTACGTTTGAAGGTGAATGAAAGGTTAGGATCTTTGTGTGCGAGAGGAATTCGGTGTATAAACACTTTTTCACCAACTCTTGTTCCTGTGATGATCTGTGCTTTGATTAATGATGTATGCTAAAACACACATCCTTATAACCCCGAAAACACTATAAATCAGACTAAAAACACTAAAATATGTCTATGGCGGTTACAAGGAAGCTTCCTCGAGGCAATGATTGGCGTAATAATGAAGCAATCATCCAATGTAGAAAAGACCATTTTACCCCCGTTCCTTGGACTCTTATTGGCTGATCAACTGAAAGGACGAATTTGCCCATCGCCTCACTTTGGTTATAAAAGAGAGCACGCATATTGCATCTTGGGTATTAGTTTTTAGATAAAAAAAAATAGTAGTGTAGTTTATCTTTGTTTAGCTTATTTCTAAATGTCTTTTAGCTTATTTCAAATTTTGTAAAAGTTTTTTATTAGCTTATTGTTGTTGGATCTTGGAGCTTATTAATAGAAGATGTTTTGAAGATTGATGGCTTATTCTTGTTGCTTATTTCTCTTTCTTTTTTCTTCTTTTCTTATCAAAATAAGCTTCCATCTTAAGCTTATTTAATCGGCTTATTTCCTAGGCTTATTAAGGTGGATATACCAAACTGATAAACTTCTTATTTAGCTTATTGGTTTCGTTTATTCTTTTCCCTAATAAGCTTAGAATCAGAAGACCTTTTACACATAATTTAAATCTGGCTTATTTTCGATTAAGTGCTTATTGGTAGCTTATTAAAGCTGCTGATTTTTCCAGCTTATTTCCACAAGTAGAATAAGCCTTCTTGTGGCTTATTCGACCTAGATCTATGCTTAAATATTCCAAATAAGCTTTGGCTTATTAAATTTCTTTTCTAGCTTTCTTCTTTTGCTTATTTACTTATTACTTGCTCGATTCGATTATACAAATGGGTGCGTCATGAGTCCTTCCTACTCGACTTATTTTCATTAATCTTAAGCAAAACCAAAACCCCCTTAAATCATTGAGAGCTTATTAGTTAGATTTTTAGTTTTTATAGCTAATTAGCTATTTAGTTTTGTTTTCAAAATTTAATTTTACATATAGTTTTCAAGTACTTATCAGATTTTAAACTAAGTTTTTTACAAAATATAGTATTTCAAAATAGATTATTTTCTAAAAAGGTTTTTCTCATCTTATTAGCTAGTTTGCGACATAACCTTTATTTCATGTCACTATTTCTTATTATATCCTTCTCATCTAAGGCCGGTGCTTAAGTTAAATAAGCTAGATCGAATTTGAATATATGCTTTAGCTTAATAAATCGTGGGGCTTTTATCGTTACAGTTTTCATCATTCGTTCTAAATCATCTTCCTTTTTCAATCCATAAGTCAAATAGGCATAATTTGTAGTTTTCTAATATGTTACGATGCACTTATTAGAAGATTGTATGCATTAGCATAATCGTTATGAATTAGTGAGTAGTTTATTAGTGCTTGCTAAGTGATTTGTGGATTGGAAATTAAGTGTGGATTGTAAAAAGGTTTGTTAATTAATAATTTTTGATTATTTAGATTTGTAGTTTGAATGTTTTAAAGGGCAAAATCCATGAAAAATAGAGTCAAACAACACATCTAGTAATTAATATCTTTTTTAAGAGATTTTTGTCAAAATAAACCAACGTTAGTGAGATAATACATATTTTCCAAGGAACATTAATTGTCGTTAAGTAAAACCTTTAATCCACACTTGAAGAAAAATATTGGGGAATAGTCCAGTATTTATAGGGAAAACTGGAGGAGCGGAGTCTATGGCCGGTCCCCTTAAATAGGGTGTCGGCCCCCTTATAATTAAGGGGGCCGCCCATGTATTTAAGGGGGCCGCCCATTTTCAGACGCTCCTCTTTTTGTCCTATTCAGGGGAGGTGTTTACTGGACTTTTTCTAGCCGTTTTAGGTTCGAAAATTTGAAATTCAAAATGTTTATTTTGAATAAAACATATCTTTTAAATGTAGAAAATGTTTTGTGATGTTTATTAAAAATGTTTACAACATTTTATAAAAGTTTGAGGTTGAATAAAAATTTCCTTTGATCATAAAATACATTAAGCATTTATTTATACATACCTTTAAGTGATGTAATTGATGAAATGAGAATTTACTACTAAATACTTGTTTACGTTGAACGTTTTTATATTTTGTGATTATCAAAACGTAAAGATGTGAAAAAATATTATTAATGTTTTTAGGCATTATATTTTATCAACACAGTTAAGTAACCTTTTAATTTGTTAGACTTGTTTTTTGTTTGATTTACTTCATCTCTTATGAAACCTTTTGGTTTGTTAATCTTATTTGAATTCAATGTCTTTATTTATAAAGTTTATGAAACCTTTTGGTTTGTTAACCTTATTTGAATTGAAGGTCTTTATTTATAAAGTTTAGACTATATGATGAAGTCTACTTGAATTTGATTTTTTTAGTTTTAACCAAAATCAAAACGAATTCTAATTTGGTGTTTGGTTTGGAGTTCTAAAATTGATGCGGTTTGGTTTGACTTTATAAATTTTCAAACAAATAAATCAAAAACCATAAAAACTGGTTTGGTCTTTCATCTATAAATGAGACAGTTTTGTGCTAATACCAATTGCATTAACCACTAATCATATAACTAAATTATCATGCAAAACCTTTTACCTCTACAAAAAAATAATTTTCAAAAGCAAAACAAACCCAATTCCACCAACGGAAGTCAGACATACATCTTTTGTGAGCAAAAAAATCATATTGTCAGAACAAGGTGAAACCATTCAGCTCAAAGATATATGATATCTTAATGAGGAAGAATGAAGTTATGATATGAGCATGCTTAACCATCATTGGAAAAATCTTAGGGAAGAACCCCAAAAAAATCATGCAAAAAAACCATAATCGTCAAAAGAACCACCATTGTCATTAGGCAATGTGTTGATCCCAATAGAATAGACCTTGCTTAGCTTGTATAAGGCTAAGTTGTATTGAATAAATTCAAAACAACTATGATAGAAACTTTGATTGTGAATATCAAAGACTATGTGGAATCTAGTCAATGATACTAAGAAGAATTTCAATGAAACAGTAATGAATAAGATCAATAACAAACAGTTTACCAAACTTTCAGCCTCAATATAATACGAACACTCTTAATAGTGTTAGGGTTACAAAACCTTGAAGCTATATTGATATCAAAACAAACGATTTCTAGATATCTAACTCTATGCCCTAGGACCTCCTTTTATACACCAAGGAGTCCTAACCGGCTTACAATATTTTCCTAAGTTATCATGATCTTCTAAACAAATAACTTATACGTATCTTTTACAAAAATATCTCATACTTATCACATAAGCAATCTTTATCTTTTCTTTGATAAGTCTTTGATCTCTTCTCTGTCAGCATAAACTCTTCCAGCAGTTGTAATCTTTAAGCAGTTGTAACTTTCACACCAACAGTAGTAATTTTTATACCAGCAACACTAACTTAGCAGTCTTAACTTCCACTTAGCAGTAGTAACTTCTAAACACCATCAAGAGGCTTTTAATCCCAACAATCCTCCCCTAAACTTGATATTCTTCTTCAAAAATCTCAAGTTTCTTTAATAAAAGCTTCATAATCACCAGGAGGATGCTTCCAAACACTTTACTGTTTCTTGAGCTGCTTTGTCATAAACTTAAGAAGCTGATAACACATTGCATTTCATTAGTCATATTGTAGCTTCTTATTCAGCATATGAGTGATTGTTGCAGGTGTAATAGGATATCTCTTCTCAACTAGCATATAGACATGCATATCTTTAAACCTCACAAAGTGTATTCCATAGGAATCATATAGCCTCCAAAGAAATACTTTATTTCCTTATAAATTCCTTCGTATTAGATCTTCTATTTAATGTTCAAACATAGTATTTAGATCACCCCATAACACTCTTTCATAGCCTTCTTCTGGCCTTGTATTCCTATGCTTAGCTTTAACTAACTTCCATAGATTTTCTAAGTCTTCTCTGTCAAACTCTTTGAGCAGTTGACTAAACAATAAGTATGTCTTGGCACTTCCATCAGCTCTCATTATTTCATAATAGCCATTCCTTCCTTTTCTATGAATCTGTAAATTTACAATGGGTGAAGGCTTGGTAGCTAGGGGTATAACATCAATTGCCACTTCATCATCATGGACAATCTCAAAGCATTATTTAAGATCTTCTTTCTCTTTATCATCTTCCATTTTCTGTTTCTTTGCTACCTCTTGTTCTAACTCTTCTCTTGCTCTCTTAGAACTACTCTCTTCTGCCATCTCTGCTTTAGCTTTCTTTGAGCTCTCTTTCACCAACTCAGTATCTATATCAACAAACATGTTTACCCTTGTCATGGCTTTATCAAATAACTTCTGAATTTCTGCAAATGACTTGTTCTTTAATTGACTTTGCTTGTAACCAGCCATATGTTTCAGATAAGTTGACATTGTACTTTTCTTTTGTGCTTTAATTGGTAGCTTGTTCCTCTTTTCTTGAGCTCTTAATACTACAAAGTTTTTCTTCCTCTTTTCCAAGAGTTCAACAAACAATCTTGCCTTCTCTTCATCAGTCAATTCTTCTTGCTCTCTTGCTTGCAATCTTTCAGCCAATAACCTATCAGCCTCTATCATTGCTTGCACATTATCCCATGAAATGTTGGCTTTTTTAACTTTCTCAGCGTTCTCTCTTGCAAGTCTTGCTTGTTTTTCTTCTTCAGCTTGTAGCTTGAAAGCAAGTTCTTCATCAAGCTTGAGTAGCTCTTTCTTAGACATTTTCTTCACAGGTTCTTCTTCAACCATTTTTCCTTTACCCTTGTCCTTGACCTGTGTTGGTTGTTGTGAAGAAACTATTGGTGTAGGAGCTTGCTCATGTTCTTGCTCTTGTTCATGAAAAACAATCCCTTTTGCTCTAGGTATTGTTGAGGGTGTTGTTGTGGTTGTACTCTACATTGGCTCTTGTACCACAACCTTAGGTTTTGCACTCCTCAATTCAGCCAATGCTTGAGCCAAAGTGATCTCTTCATTAGTAATTGTTGCAGTAGCACTAACCTCAGCAGTACTAACTGCGTCTTTAACAACTTTTTCACTTTGCTCTACAACAAACACTTCTTCACCATTAAAAACATCTGTATCAAACATTTAAGCATCATCATACCTCACCTGAGTTTCATCAACCAATGTAACTTTTGCATTTTGGTCAATGTTAGTAATTTTCCTCTCCTGTTTGGATGCATCCTCCTGATTACCCAAACCTTCATCTTCAGAGGAAACAACTTGTGCAAATCTACCAATCTTGAATACTCTTTTCATCCCTGGAGTTTTTGACTTCCTTTTCCTTTCCAGCTTCTTGACTCTCTTCTTCAAACTAGAAATCTCCTTTGCTTGAGTAATCTTTATTGTCTCTAAGTCAAGAACTCTATCAGATAGTTTTTACAAAAGTCCATCAATTCCATAAGTTTCAGTCTGTCCTCCCCACTTCCAAGTGTGTTAACTCTTGAGATTGGTGGGTCATTAGATTGTGTAGGTACATTTTCCTCATTGGCAGCCTCATCTGCTATAGGCTTTGTAGGACTACTGGATTGAGGAATCTCGGTGTCTTTTATCTATCTTCTCCTAGATTGTTTCTTCTGAGATTGTGATGTTGATGGTTCAATGATGGGTGTGTGATGGGGATCAGTTGGCATAGCTGAACCTTCACCCATTTCTTTTTGAGCTTGCACCATCATGGTTGGAAATAAGGGTGTAACTGCTCCAAAGAATCCTTTCCCAACCCTTTTCATATTGCCAAATACCTTCTTTGTGTGAGAGGGTGTAACAAAAATTTCATCATGAGTAGACATATCACCAACTTGTTTATCCAGAAATACTTGCACAAACCTTGGATACATTAGAAATTTGACACTAC
Organism: Tanacetum coccineum; assembly: GCA_026074375.1. Classification (NCBI taxonomy): domain Eukaryota; kingdom Viridiplantae; phylum Streptophyta; class Magnoliopsida; order Asterales; family Asteraceae; genus Tanacetum; species Tanacetum coccineum. The sequence goes on from BQNB010002924.1 coordinate 74,599, forward strand.
TATCCACATTCTTTACCATACTTTCAAAGATACACTTAGAAAAGTTGAATTTCTGGTTTGTGGCTAAGTAAATTATTGCAGAGGCCATAGTGCTACTAAATTCGTTCCATGCAGTAGACTTAGCACTTAGGCATTGCAGAATAGTATGAATCAAAAACTTCCATTGAGGAGAAAAGAAAGCTTTGTAGAATGAAAGTTTCTGAGAAGGTTTTTCATACCCCATTAAAGCAAGTTGCTCAAAAATATCCGCATTCGATAGACATTTAATTCCTTCAGCATCTTCCAATTGAAGATCTCTTCTTATACTTGTCTTAGTGATGATCACTTTCTTCCCATCCTCTAGGACTTGTAACTAAACTTCTCCATTAATAGTTTTCACCTTTGCAATAGCCCAAAATTGCTCAATACATGAAGTATAGATTGTAGGATTAACCATTAACGCATATTTGATAGGATTCGCATTCAAGAAATCCACAATTTGCTCAAACACGTCACTTTCAGTGGGTTTAGCCAAGAACGCGACCATGTTGTGTGAATCAGCAAACTTTAGAGCTGACATTGTGATGGGTTTTGATGATTAACGATAAAATTGAGTTAGGGTTTATGATTAGAGAGTATATCAAAGATTGAAATTGAGTAAAAGTTTGAATGAAACCCTTAATCGAAGTATTTATATAAATACCCTCAACAGCATTAACGTTCGCTAGCAGTTGAAAGTTATGCCTAACAGCATTAACTTTCAACTGATAGTAGTAAGTGACCCAGCAGTAGTAACTCAGTAGTAAATTAAGCCTAGCAGCATTAACTTACAACCAGCAATAGTAAGTTATGCCTAGCAGCATTAACTTTCTCTAGCAGTAGTAAGTTTATGCCTAGCAGCATTAACTTTGAATTTACCAACATTAACTCCAATTCCTTTCTAATCAGCATTTCCATCATCAAATTAGTATTTTAACTTACAAATTCTCTTTGTCTGTTTTTTGATTTCTCTCAATTCTTTTAGCTCACAATTCTCTTTGTCTGTTTTTATCACACATCTCTCTTTCTATTTTTCAACTCACAACTTCTCTCAATTCTTTTAGCTCACAATTCTCTCTGTTTGTTTTTTATTTCTCTCAATTCTTTTAGCTCACAATTCTTTCTGTTTATTTTTATCACACATCTCTCTTTCTATTTTTCAACTTACAACTTCTCTTAATTCTTTTTCTCACTAAATCACTCTGTCTGTTTTTATCACACTCTCTTTCTATTTTTAATCTCACTAATTCTTTCTTATTTATTTACCTCATCATTTTCTTAATCAGGACTTTAAAGATTTAACATTCCAATACTGGCAATCAAATATTGAAATCTACTTACATCAAATACTTTTGTAAGAAAATCTACAACATTCTTGTCAGTATGAATCTTGATCATTTGAATTAACTTCTTTTCATTGGAATCTCTGATGAAGTGATGTCTAATCTTAATGTGCTTTGTCTTTGAGTGAAAAATAGGGTTCTTCACTATGCATATTGTGCTCTCATTATCAATATAAATCTTTGTATGCATAAAGTTATACCCATAATCCAGCAATTGATTTTGAATCTAAAGCACTTGGCCACAGCAACTTGAAGCAGCTACATATTCAGCCTCTGTTATGGAATTAGCAACCACAGTCTGCTTCTTACACTACCATGAAATCAATCTACACCCTAGGAATTGACAACCTCCTGTTGTGGACTTCCTATCTAAGCTTGCTCTTGCATAGTCACTGTCAGTATATGCCACCAAATCAAAAGGTGAATCCTTAGGATACCAAAGGCCCAATTTAGGTTGACCTTTAAGATATCTAAAAATTCTTTTCACAGCATGAAGATGTGACACTTTAGGGTTAACTTGGAATCTGGCACATACACATACAACAAACATTATATCTGGTCTTGAAGAAGTAAGATACATCAATGAGCCAATCATTAATCTATACATATGTTCATCTACATCTTCACCATCTGCATCTTTGAGCAAAGGCTTATGGGTTTCCATAGGTGTGCTTGTTGTTTTGACATCACTAAAGCCAAATTTCTTCAAAATCTCAGTCACATACTTGTCTTGGCTTATAAAAATCCCATCTTCCTTCTGCTTCACTTGCAGTCCTAGGAAGAATGTGAGTTCACCCATAGAACTCATCTGAAACTTCTTATGCATCATCTTCTCAAACTCTGTGCATAACTTCTTCTTTGTAGACCCAAAAATGATATCATCTACATATACCTGTACTATCAGAATATCACCTTGGTCCCTCTTGATAAACAAAGTTTTGTCTATCTGTCCTCTTTGAAACCCATTTTCCAACAAATAAGTGGACAATGTCTCATACCAAGCTCTGGGAGCTTGATGCAAACCATAGAGAGCCTTTTCTACTTTGTAAACTCTGTCAGGGAAGTCTAGATCTTCAAATCCTGGTGGTTGACAAACATAGACTTCCTCTTCAATCTTACCATAAAGAAAAGCACTCTTGACATCCATCTGGTACACCACAAAGTCTTTAAATGAGGCATAGGCTAAGAATAGCCTAATTGCTTCAATTCTGGCAACAGGGGCAAAAACTTCATCATAGTCAATCCCTTCTTCTTGTGTGTACCCTTGAGCAACCAATCTTGCTTTGTTCTTTATCACAATGCCTCTTTCATCCTTCTTGTTCCTGTAAACCCATTTAGTGCCTATGGCCCTTTTGCCATTTGGTAAATCTACCAGGGTCTAAACCTTTTGTAATTTGAATTGTAGAAGCTCATCCTGCATAGCTTCTATCCAACTTGGATCCTTCAATGCTTGGATTACCTTCTTGGGTTCTTCTTGTGATAAAAAGCAAGCAAACAAACAATTTTGAAAGTCTTTATGGTTTATTCTTTGCTGAACTAAACTAAACAAACCATGTTCTTTCAAATTCTTTGTCATTCTTCTTGTTTGAGGTGCTGAATTCAAGTCTCTAATGATTTGGTCAACTGGATGATCTTTGTGTATTCTTGTAGTTGGAATAGGACTGACAGGCATAAATGCATCTAAATTGTTCATGTCAGCCTCTGCACCAACATCTTCATCATCATCTGAATAAACAATGTCTTCTAATTCAGGCATATTTGGATCATTTGGAAGTTCAATGCTTGTTTTTGGATCAACAACATTAACTTCTGTGACAGCAGCATTAACAGTTGAACTAACAGCATTAACATTGTTAGTGTTGTTTCCATCACTAGCATTATTAATATTGTTAGTGCTATTAATATAATCATCCTTCTCTTGATTAATTCTTGTATCCTCTGTACGTGGAACCTCACCATCTTTCCCTTCAGTTGGATTTCCACTTTCATTCCCTGTATCTTCAGCATCCTTCTTTTCCTCCTCCCCTGATGGTTTGAATCCAGCATCAGGAGAATACTTTAAACTAGAAGAGAATGGTGGATCTTGAGTCCATAATGGTATTAGTATGTAATCTTTGCTAGGTACTATCTCTACTTTAGCTTTACCTGCATTGTCACATGCTTTTGTACCTGCATTACCATTAGACTAATTCTCTGCAACAACTGGCTTATAGTTCATAGAATTTGTTAGTGCATCTATATCAAAAAGCCAATTAGGTCTACTTCCTACAATATTAGATGTATTTTCACTAATTTGTACATGCATGTTCTCTTCTACTATCCTAGTTCTACTGTTGAATACTCTGAATGCTTTGCTATTGGTAGAGTATCCTACAAAGAACCCATCATTAGCCTTTTCATCAAATTTACCTAGGTGATCTATGGTATTAAGGATTGTAACAGGACACCCAAATTGTCTCATTAAGCTTAAAGCAGGTTTTCTACCTAGAAAAAGTTCATAAGTGTCTTGTTGTGAGGCTTGATAACTAACACCCTATTTTGGACATAACAAGCAGTATTAACTGCTTCAGCCCAGAAAGTTGTTGGTAATTTTAAATCAGCTAGCATAGTCCTAGCAGCCGCTATTAGTGTCCTATTTTTCCTTTCAGCTGCTCCATTTTGTTGTGGAGTCCTAGCAACACTAAATTCCCTCTTAATACCCTTTATTTCACAGAACTGATTCATGACCCTATTCTTGAATTCAGTCCCATTGTCACATCTAATCACTTTCACCCTAAGATCTATTAGATTTTCTATGCTTGTTATATATGTTTTAAGGATTTCACTAGTTTCATCCTTAGTGGCTAAAAAGGAAACCTAACTAAACCTACTAAAATCATCTGTGACAACTAGGCAGTACATCTTCTTCATTAAACTCTTTACAAATGTTGGGCCAAACAAATCCATGTGCAACATTTGTAATGGTTGGCTAATTGAACTGACTGTTTTGGTATTACAAGAAGCTCTGTGTTGCTTTCCCTTTTGACAAGCAACACAGGTTTGATTAATTTCAAAAAGTTTTGAAGGTAAACCTCTTACAAGGTTTCCCCTTACCAGTTTATTCATTGTTTTGAAATTCACATGTCCAAGCCTCCTATGCCAAAGATTAGATTCATATGGTGTGGCTTTTGAAAAGAGATAAGTAAGACCTCCTTGAGGAATAATATTCTTTAAATCAACACTGTACATGTTATCCTTTCTAGGAACTTTAAGCAAAACATGACTTTCAACATGTTGCGTGCATGTGTGCTTGATTTTGGAAGGTTGGGGATAGTCATTTGCTTTGGTAGGAAATTTTCTTTAACGACACAAAAAAACTACCATGGCAGTATTAAGGCTGCACCCATTTGGGGGAGGCATTGTTATGGCGTAAGTTTCGTATCACCTATCTGCTGGGCTACAGTAAGAGTTAGTCAACTCACTAGCCCGGAGATCATCACAGAAGACAATGAGAAAGTTATTTAAATCAAGTGTCGTATTCAAGCTGCATGTGATCGTCAAAAGAGCTACGCGATGTAAGATGAAAACCCCTTGAGTTTCAAGTGGGGGATAAGGTCAGGTTGAAAGTATTGCCATGGAAAGGAGTGATACGTTTTAGCAAACGAGGAAAGCTTAACACTCGTTATATTGGACCTTTCAAGATCATTGCCAAAGTTGGAACCGTTGCCTATCGAATTGAACTCCCAGAGCATTTGAGCAGAGTTCATAGTACGTTTCACGTCTTAAACCTGAAGAAATGCCTAACCGACGAAACTCTTGCTATACAGTTGGATGAAATCCAAATTTATGACAACCTTCATTTCATTGAAGAACCTGTCAAAATCATTGACCGTGAGGTCAAACGTCTGAAGCAAAGCCGTATCCCAATCGTTAAAGTACGTTGGAACTCAAGGAGAGGTCTTGAGTTCACTTGGGAACGCGAAGATCAGATGCAGAAGAAATATCCTCATCTCTTCGCCAACTCTGCACCCGTGGCAGACATTACGTCTTAAGCATTACGGACAAAGCTTTTCTACGGGGAAAGGATGTCACCAACCCCGTTAAAATTTTCTAAGTTTTCGTCGTTGACTGTTCGTATTTCAGTTTGACTTTTTGATTACGGTGTAATTATAAGTTCAATCGGGAAGTTATCCACGTATATCTGAGAAATCGTTACAGTGCATTTCGGGTTTACAATGGATGTAGTCTTTCGGCAGTTGTCGTGTTTTACGTATCAGGCTGATATTTAAAATTTCATTATTTTTATTTTAGACTTATCGTGCATTTCTAAATTTCTACTTAAACAGTTAGTGTCATTTAAAAATATCAAGGATGGAAGAAATATCTAGCTTAGGATCCCATTTAGACTAGACAAGAATTCAAAAACACCACTACCCCCTTATCCTTTCTTTTGTTCGCCACCACCACAATACATTTTGTAACTTCGTCCCCAAGATACATTGCACCTATTTCATTCTTATCTCATTCTCATTTTCACCAAAAACTCACACATACATTCTCTTTTTCTCTCTTGTTCATCCGCACCAAAGAACACACACACTCTCATAATTTCTTCAATTTGATCAAGATCATTTGAAGATAGAGATTGTGGGTTGATCCTTATAGTTTATGTTGGGTATTCTTAGGGACACGTTTGACTTGTATTTAGTCTTTAATAACATTCTAAATCTATCAATCTTTTGTAAGTTTCATCTTATATATAAATTTCTTGTAATTCCTTGAATCTTTGTCATGTTTAGAAACCATAGTTGTACAAACAGATCGATTAAAATCATGTTTTCAATAAATCACATAAACCACTAAAAAGGGTTTACGTCTTCGTTCGAACATATACAAAAGAAAGAAAGCGGGAAAGATTTGTTGCGTTGTCGTGGTGGTCGTCTTTTGAAAAGAAATATTTTTCTCGAAACTTATTACTTGTTTTAGCTTATTAAAAAAGCTCGTTCGAGCTTATTGAAGTGTTTTTGTGTGTCGAAAACTAAAACAAACCATAAAGGTTTGAACTTTATGCTTATTTGGTTATTAGCTTATGGTTACAACTTATTTTCGTCGCTTATTTAGATTCCTAGTAAAAAGATAAGCTTATTGGACTCATTGAATAAACCCGCATGGACTTTAAAAAAGCTTAGTGGGCCTCGGCTTTATATCCAAGCCTAAACACGTGGCTTAAAAAACTTTGGCCCTTAGATTATTAGATAGCTTATTTTAGCTTGTGACGGGCATTATACGATCTAAGTTGTATTACTTGTTCACTTATTGGGTTGATTAATGGGACCTTATTTATCTATAACGCTACTTGTTTGGTTAGCTTATTGGGCCTCGGTCCAATAATAAGCTTCAAACCGTGGCTGTATGGCTAGGTTTTAGCTTATTGGATAAGCTTATCCAAAGCTTATTTGATAAGCTACGTATCTATTACTTAATCGTTTACTTATTCTGAGCTTATCGCATTTCGGATCGTTTGTTTAGGCTTATTGGGCCTAAAATCCAATAAGGTACATTTACTGGTTCAGGTTATGTTTCAACTACTTAATGGAATTATTAATATCGTTACTTAGTTGGGAATATAGTCATTTGAGAAAAGTGTTGAAAGTGTGTTGAGAAATAAAGTCTACGACTTTAGAAAACTATTATTTACGAACGGGTCATGTCAAAATTTCGTAAAAACTATTTACTTAAGATCATTTGTGATATCTTATATTTTAAAAACTTTTTTAAAACATATTATTTACAAATAATAAATAATATATATATACTTAAATTAGTTAATAAACAAAGACACATATTTTCATTTTATATATCCAAGTATTTTCTTTAATACCGACAGTTAAGCGTGCTCGTGTGAGAGTAGCACTAGAATGGGTGACCTGCCAGGAAGTTACGTAAATTAAACATGAAAATTTAATTTTCATAATATCTAAATCATTATTTTGGGTTACATGCCAAAATATATTTATATATTAATTTTCATAATATACTTTATATTTCATTCGTAACATTGTTTCTTCGAGTCAAAACCATACGACTATCAAGGACAATTTTATTTAAGGACACCTTCTTGTAATAAATGGGGGGTAAATCTACTTTCCCAAACTCTTATTCATTTCATACTTCTTCTATCGAGTAAATTCTGAAACCCGACTGTTTATTCATAGGTTGAGACATAGCACCCGTGTGATTGTTATATTTCAGCTGTTATTCTTCACCAATTACTGTGAGTTCATAACCCCACGTTTTACACTTTTTGAATGCATTTTTACAACTCTGGGGTGAGAAACATTGCTTGTTTTATTAAACCAGACACAAGTACGTTACGTGATAATTTTCCCTTGTTTACGTGTTGCCTAAGTAGCGTTAGACCACTATTTTCCCGTATTATCATGAACTATTAATTACCTTTAACCAACTTGCTGGTTAAGTAAGCGTGAGTGAATAAATAGATCTATTGTGACTAATAATCCCCATCCAGGTTTGGTAATTCTTACTGGTCGGGTACTTGAGGGACTCTACAAGCCAACAGATGTAACTCATCTCAAACCGTAATTGGGTGGTCTTTGGTCGGACACCTACCAGGGAAACTTTATATGGCAATGTACATGCATACTTTTTCACTTTTAGATTTCGGTGTCATGAAGCTTAGTGCAACGTAGATACCTTTTGTGTGAAGTTTATTGTTTATTAAAGTCACATACGTTTTGAAATCTTGTGGTCCATTATAACTACGTTTGAATTAAACATATGAATTAACCAACTTTATGTTGACGTTTAAAGCATTTTTTTCTCAGGTTCTTAGCTTGGATTTTCCAGGTGTGCTATTAGAAGTCTATGTGCAATGTGGCTTCGATTGATTTCAAGACTATCATTATTCATACTCGTTGTCTTTTGTCAAAACTTTATTATTGCTTCCGTGATGTTTTCATTTGTTTTCCGCTATGTTTTAATCTCTTGTAATGGTTTGTAAGACTTAATTAGATTTAAAATTTATGCAACTGAGTTATAATTTTTCTAAACCGTACCTTTAGAGATTCATTTTCATTATGCTTTGTACTTGAGATGTGTATGACGTCACACCATCGGACACGTATTCCGTCCAGGCCCCGTTTGGGGGTGTGACACCAAAAACTAATACATAGTTTTCTGCTGGTAGAATGTGTATGTATGTGTTCATAAGTGGTGTGAATTTGTTATCGTGAATTTAATAGTCAGTCTTTAATTTTCACATTTGAACTTGAAATGAGGTTTATAGACTTTTTGGTATCCATGGATTTCTAAGTTTAATTTAACATTTGAGAATAATAATCTCCTATAGCTAAATCAAACTGAATCATCTATTCACAATTATGCTTAGCAGAAGTCATAAAATATATTTATAGAAACAACTATTTTTTAATGGATCCAAATAATATGTCTAGTCAAGATACCTTACCAATAACTTAATAAATCTACGTCTTGCTTGACCAAGTAAAATTCATGTTTCAAAGACCAAAACGCTATATTATATCTATCATGGTTCTCAAACTGAAAATATGATAGATTATGTTTTCAGCTTTAGTTTGAATTTTCTTTTGGAAATTGTTAAATGTATAGAAGGAAGACACTACAACAATCGAGGCCATTTTTGGAGGACGAACATGAGGTTTGGCTAGGACAGTGATGTTCTCACCATTACATCTTCACCGTTTCCTCGTCGCTAATGAATTTGGCGACGATAGATTTGCACTTTTGGCGACGTTCGACTGGGGGGCGCGCATTTTTCAATGAAAGATTAAGAAATTCTTGAAAAGACATTTTGGTAGGACATGTCCTCACCAACTGTCTAACTAATTAAACCAATTTATATAATCGATTATGAATTATTTTGATTAATTAATTTTATGTAAATTTATATAATTAACATCTAAAATGGACTAGGCTATTTTCGAGTATTGGTAGAGGGGATCATGCCCTCGCCAAACGTTGACATCAGAAGGTCCTATTTAATATTTGCGAAGACATGTCATCGCCAAATGTACTACACATTTTGACATCAAATTGTTGTGTTATGCACTATTTTTAGATTTTTTTTCGAAAATTTTTCGAAAAAAATCTGTTGATCCCACTTGAATAGATCTTGCTTAGCTTGTAAAATGCTTAGTTGTATTGAATAAATCCAAGACAGCTATGGTTAGAACCCTTGATTTGATTATATTAAAGACTTTGCGAAATCTAGGTCTATGATATAAGAAGATAAGTAATAAAACAGATAAAACAAGATTGATATAATACCAAAACTTTAAGCCTCAAATTTATTATGGAACATCTTGAATAGTGTTAGGGTTATACAAAAAAAAAAAAAAAAAAAAAAAAAAAAAAAAAAAAAAAAAAAAATAAAAATTCATTGAAGCTAATGATTAAGACTTTTCTAGATATCTGATTTGATACGATTTTGGTACATAAAACTCTATACCATAGGACCTCCTTTTATACACCAAGGAGTCCTAATGAGATTACAATATTTTCCTATGTTATCATGATCTTCTAAACAAATAACTTATACGTATCTTTTACAAAAATATCTCATACTTATCCCAGTAATTAATATTGATAAAGCCAACTCATTCATCTCTTATACTTCTGACAGTACGCTCACCTCCTCTTCTAGCAGTTGCAATATTTTAGTAGTTGTAACCAAGCAGCATTAACTTTTTTTCTTAGTCCCTGCACTATCTGTGTTACAAGCAGTGTAAATAATTAGAATATTTTTCTTCATTTCTTCATCAGCAGTACTAAGTTACACTAGCATACTAACTGTATGCTAACAGTTTGTAACTTACTCAAAGCCAGTACTAACATATACTAGCAGTACTAAGTTACACTATAAGAGTAATTTTATACTAGCAGTATTAACTACTTAGTAGTATTTCTTCTAAGTCTCTGGAGCAGTCTTAAACGTCACATTAGCCGTAGTAAATATATACTAGCGAGTAGTAACTGACAGTACTAACTACTTAGCATATTTTTAACGTAATCTCACTAACATTACCTTAAATTTTGCTTAGCAGCAGTAACTCTAACTTTAGCAGTATTCAACTCCAAGATCACCATGTAGTCTTTTTGATCCCAAACCAATCCTCCCCTAAACTTGTTGTTCATATTATAAATCTTCAGTTCTTGGATTTAAAAGCTTTATCTTCACTAAAAGGATGCATTTAAACACTTCTAGGATTCTTGCACTGTTTTGTCATAAGCTTAAGAAGTTGATAGCACATCTCATTCCACTGGTCAGTTTGAAGCTTCTTGTTGAGCATTTTTGTAATAGTTGCAGGTGTGAGTGGATACTTTTTCTCTACCAGCATAAAGATATGCAGATTTTGAAATCTCACAAAATGAACTCCACTTGAAGAAAATAGCTTCCAAACTGTCACATTGTATCCTTGTAGATTTCTCCATACTTCACTTTCTACATCAGGTTCAAACATCACCTTCAGATCACCCCATAACACTCTTTCATATGCCTCCTCTGGCCTTGTATTCCCATGTTTAGCTTTAACCAACTTCCAGAGTGTTTCCAGGTCTTCTCTGTCAATGTTCTGAAGCATCCTAATCATTGATGAATACCTCCTTGAACTTCCATCAGCTCTGATGATTTGAAAGTATCCCATCTTTCCTTCTTTGATGATTTTCCAGTCAACAATGATTGGGGACTTAGTGGCTAGTGGTATAGCATCAATTGCTACCTCATCATCAGGAACTATCTCCATAAGCTTTTTCATTTCTGCTTCATCATCCACTTCAGCTTCTACATTCTCATCTATCTTTTGCTTCTTTGAATTATCAGACTCAAGTTCTTCTCTTGTTCTCTTCTTACTTCCTTCTGCCTGACTTTTACTTCCTTCCACAACCTCTGTATCCATAGGAACAAATGAATCTACCCACTTCATAGTATTGTCAAATAACATCTGAATTTCTTCAAAACTTTTGTTCTTCAACTGACTATGCTTGTAATTAGCCATATTTTTCAAATAAGTACACATTTGATTCCTCTTTTGGGCTTTGGTTGGTGGTTTTCTTCTGATCTCTTCAGCTCTAAGCTTTGCAAAGTGCTTCTTCCTTTTGTCCATGAGCTCTACAAACAGTTTTGATCTTTCTTCAATGGTCAACTCACCCTGTTCTTCTGCTTGTAGTCTCTGAGCTAACTCATAATCTACCTCCATCATAGCTTGAGTATTATCCCATGAAATTAAGTTATCCTCTTCTTCTTTTTGTCTTGCCAGCCTTTCCTCTTCTTCTAATTCAGCTTGCAATTCTTCTTGAAGTCTTTGAGCAATTTCTTCATCCACTAAAATTTGATCTTTCTTTTTTAAAGGCTTCTCAGGTTCTATCATCTTTGCCTTGCTTTTGTCTTTAGCCTGTGGAAGTTATGATGTTTGAGAAGATGATGTTGTTGTTCTAAATTCACTTGGCTCGTGAACTACAACTCCTCTAGCCTTGGGTCTTGTAACAGCAGTTGTAGTTGTTGTAGCAGCAGTTGCAACAGCCTTAGGTTTAGCTGCTTTGATCTATATTAGGGACTGAGCCAGAGTTAACTCATCAACAGTTGTTGTTGTAGCAATTGTCGTAGTAACTTTAGCAGTACTAACTACCTTTTCAACCTTAAATTCATGCTCATCTAAGACTCCTATATCAAACATTAAATTATCATCATTCCTCTCATAAGCCTCAGAAACCAAAGTAACCTCTGCATCAGCATCAAGATCAGCAATTTTCCTCCCTTGTTTGGATGCATCCTCCTGAGCACCTAAACCTTCATCTTCAGAGGAAACAACTTGAGCAGATCTACCAACCTTCCTTAACCTTTTAAGCCCTGGAGTTCTTGACTTATTCCTCCTCTCTAGCTTCTTGACCCTCTCCTTTAATTTAGTAATCACTACAGCTTGAGAGGTCTTTGTGTTCTCTAAGTCAAGAACTCTTTGTGACAAGTTGGTACAAAGTTCCATTAATTCATTTAGTTTCAATCTATCCTCACCACTAAGTAGTGGATCATTGGAATGTATAGGTACATGCTCCTCATTGGCAGCCTCATCAGTGATAGGTTCTGTAGAATCATTGGGTTGAGGAACCTTAGTGTCTTTCTTCTGTTTCCTTCTTGGTTGTTTCTTTTGGGGCTGTGAGGTAGATGTTTGAATAATAGTGGGTGTGTGTTGAGGATCAGTTGGTATTTCTGAACCCTCACCTAATTCTTTAGGAGCTTAAACCATCATAGTTTCAAATAAAGAGGTAACCCTCCCAGAAAAACCTTTTCCTTCTCTCTTCATATTAGAAAAGACCTTCTTAGTGTGAGAAGGTGTAACATAAGCTCACAGTCTTGGTCTTACAGGAGGCTTTGTGTTGCTTTCCCTTCTGACAAGCAACACATGTTTGGTCATTTTCAAAAAGCTTTGAAGGCAAAACTCTCACAAGTTTGTTCATAGTTTTAAAGTTTATATGACCAAGCCTCTTATGCCATAAATTAGACTCGTCTATTATAGCATTTGCAAATAAACAAGTCAAACCTCCTGAAGGAACAATATTTCTTTAGATCAAAAATTATACATGTTGTTTTGGTCTGGGAACTTTAAGAAAGGACTTAACTATCATCAAGTAGCTTTAAGTCAGGAGATAGAAACAAAATTCAGTCTTAGTGAAAAGAACACTGTTTTTCTTGTCACACCTTGTGAGACAGTGAAAAGGTTTTACCTTAGTTCCTGTACAAGTATACTTCTTCAAGTCTAATTTTTCAGTCCTAATTTTACCTCCTTTAGGACTTCCTCCAAATGCAACAAATCCACCATCAATTTCTTGATAATCTGTAAGGAAGGACTTGTTTCTAGTCATATGCCTAGAGCATCTACTGTCAAAAATCCCTTGATCCTGTAAAGTATATTGTGGATTACCCTGCACTCAAAATAAGAGGATTAGTTTCTCTTGGGGACCCAAGCCATTACTGACTTGAGTCTGCCTTGTAGATCAACATAGTCAAATCTTTTAAGCATGTATGATCCACTGTCTTTGGAGGTATGGTCAATAACATTTCCTGTTGGTCTCCAAATCCAGCATGCTGAGGACTTAACATCATTTTCCCCATTTCCCTCAGCAGTACTAACTACTGCTTTTGGCCCAGCAGTAATTACTTTGTTAACCCTAACTGTATTAACTTTTTCATTAAAATTATTAGTTTTAGATGCTGATTTTTTGTTAATTTCCCTTCTTACTGGTGAATGTGCTTTAAAATAAGAATATGTTGTGGGTAATGCATCATTTACTTTTGGTTTAGGGGTCACAATATTAACAGGCCTGGCAGTACTAATTGATTGTCACTCTTGATGAGCTTTTGCTTAGCTGCATAACTAGCACTTGTCATGACTTTGTTGAACTGCTGTTGGAATAAATTCCTTTTAAGATGTGGGTAAGTCTATTTATTTTGGTGTTCACCTACTGAGCATTGTTCATGCTGGTCTAATTTCCCTTTGACAATAAACCATTCCCTTTATTATTCACACTGGTTCATTAGTTTTTTTCTACCATTTATTGTCATAAAAATCACTGTCTTTGATTTAAATGTTGAAACTTCCACATACAAACAGATTCTTTTTATATTCAAAAACCATCCCCTAGTCTCTAAGTCATCATCCCATTCCAGTTTCTTCTATTACCCCTAAGACTTTGACTTTTCTTGGGATACTCTACTTACCTATGTGTATTTTCCTTATTAATAGATTTCACATTCTTACCACATTTGACAAATTTGATTTTAGTAAACTTCGGTTTTGTCTGATCAGATTTAGGTCTAACAACAACTCTCATTTCACTTATGTGTCTATTCTTCAATGATAGGAGCACTAGGCCTAATAGTTTTAGGTTTTTCCAAACTATCCTTAGTAGTTTTAGATGCAGTAGTAATAGTTTCACTCACTTTAGTCTTATAGACAGAATTATCTAACCCAACAAAGGATAAGTCAGGTCTTGAGGGCATGTAGTTCCCAGTGTAGGGAGGGGGAACTACATGATATCCCATAACCTTTTTAAACCTATCATTTACTGGATTATCATCCCCATCACTTTCACGACTGTCAAACACATTATCAAGCACTTCACTCTTATTCACTTGTTCATCAAAACCAAGACCAGTCTTGTCTTTAGCAGTTATTTGACTATTTATCAGTTTAGTTAGGTTCTTTGATGATTCTTCAAATTTTTCTAGTCTAAGTTTCAAATCATCTTTCTCTTTTAAAGCTTCTTCTAACTGATTTTTAAGGTCTTTGATAGAAATATCTTTCACTTGAACATCATACTTTAAAAATACAATATCTTCTTCATAAATAGCTTCATTCTTTTCATGAACAACTATCCTAGCTTTTAATGATTCTAATCCTATTTGATAACCTATTATTTCTAGATTAGATTTATTAAGAGCTTCACGCTGTTGATCATACTGTTTTTGAAGAGCTTCATATGATTTTAAACAATCTTTAGAGAAAGTATGTACCTCAGAGTCTGAACTTGATGAACTTGATGAACCTTGAGATGTATAGGCCATTAAAGCAAAGTTTGTGATGCCTTCTTCAGCCTAAAAGCTCCAATCAAAACCACCTATCCTATCTTGAACAACCAAGGCATTAGTAGTAGATGTGTCCACTAGTGCATTCCTTCTTGGATCATCTCTATTTCTATTCCCCTGATTCCTTGGTGCCATGCATTCTCTGGCAAAATGACATCTCCTATGGCAGTTGTAGCATTCAACCTTTGTCCTGTCAAAGCCAATAGTCTCTTTGCCATTTAAATCTAGCTTCCTTCCTGTTTTATTTATGAACCTCTTAACTCTCATGGTAAGCATTGCCACTTGCCATTTGAGATCTATTTCTTCAAGAATCACTCAACAATCAATTTGTTCCTAAATTCTCATTGTAAACTATGAGGCAATTGGTATTGGTTAGCAAGAAAGAAACATAACATCATCAGCATATGATGCTAGAGAAAGCTTGGTCATTACGAACTAGCAGCAGAAACACTGTGAGCAGTATTAACTATTTCATTAGTGCTGCTGGAGTTATCAGAGGAAACAAAGGCCACATTTTAGGAATTTAAGTTTGAACTTGATTGGCGTTTGATCTCTGATTCATACACCTTCAGATTATTATACAAATCATCCATGCTTAATGTGTCTAGATCAGATTTGTTTCTCATGATTATAATTTATTAAAAAAAAAATGCAATATTGTTCTAAGCTGATGGTAAACTTCTTAACAACTTCAGATTTGCATCCTCCTGAGAGACAACTTCACCATGGATTTTAAGTTGACTTATGAGCTTTTGAAACCTATCATAGGTTTTATCCAGTCCTTCTTGACTTGATGCAGTAAAGTTTTTATAATTCTGTTTGAGAATGGTCTTCTACATCTTCTTTGATTCCTTGTTGCTTCCAAACCTATTCTTGATAACTTCCTATGAGGACTTTGCATCCTTGCAGGTATGAAACTTCAGTAGGTACTCATCAGGAATGGCTAGCATAAGAGTGCTTTTTTACTTTTAGTTCATTTTTCTTTGCTAGCTTTTGTTCAGCAGTTTTAGGAGGAATAGGACCTTCAGCACTAGGCACTAGCGAGGCAAATTGGTGAAACTGAATCACATTTACTATTAACCTCCCAAACGGCATGGATCAGTGAAGTAAGTATTGTTCCACCTCATGCTCCATAGATCATACTCTCTAGTTTTGAGTACTGGAAATTTTAGTACAGACACCGTTTGGGTAGTTTCTGATTGTGACTCCATCTTTTCTTTGACTAATAGATCTTGAGTAGAGTTAGAGTTCTTATTTAAAGTTTCTCTACAAGCTCTGATACCACTTGAATAGATCTTGCTTAGTTTGTAAAAAGGCTTAGTTGTATTAAATAAATCAAGACAACTATGGTAGAAACTTTGATTGAATATATCAAAGACTATGTAGAATCTAGTCAATGATACTAAGAAAGAGTTCTAATGAAATAGTAACACAAAATCAATAACAAGACAGATACCAATACTTTCAGCTCAATATAAACAACAGTCTTAAATAGTGTTAGGGTTTATAAAACCTTGAAGCTACGAATATCAAAGATGTGTGTTACTAACATTATGCCTTAGGACCTTCTTTTATACACCAAGGAGTCCTACAATGCTTACAATACTTTCCAGTTATCATGATCTTTTCTATAAACAAACGTAATCTCTTAATAACAAAATAAGTTATACCATTCTTCTTTACAAATAAATAATACTTATCTTCGTAAGTATTCTTGTTCTCTAATCAATCTTTATCCCTTCTTTGTCAGCATAATCCTTCCAGCAGTACTAATCACTCAGCAGTTGTAACTGAGCACAAGCAGCATTAACTACTTAGAAGTTTACTTTAGCAGTACTAACATACACTAGTAGTACTAACTTTTGTACCAGCAGTTTGATGATATCCACTTCCTGCACAATACAAATGCAAAACAAACATATATTTGGCAGTTTTTGTCTGTTTTTGGTCATTTAAGCTCGTTATTAGAGGTAAAAGATATGTGTAATTAAGCACTTATCAATGCTCGACCTTCGGTTCATCAACTTAGGATTTTTCGGGTTGCTTGGGGTGGATTGTAATGGTGTTGATGGAGCTATGGATTTGTGTTGAGCACTGTGGATCCGTTGTTGGGTAAGAACGAGCAAACGAAACCAGATGAGTTCCTAGTTTCGGGTTCTTGTTCGTATCACTAGGCAGTGTGCCCGCTATTCGGTCGGTGATGGCCTTTAGCACAGTGTCGATTTTGTTGGTCATCTCGCTTTGTTGTTGTTTGAAATCGGCTTCAAACCTGGATAGTCTAGCGTCCTGAGATGCCATGAATTCGGAAACCAGTCCTTCTATATTTGATTGATTGTTAAAATTTTGAGGACGGTTGTTGAAGAGATGGTTCAGGATCGAACCGTTAGGTTGGAACCGGTTAGGTGGGTTTGAGAAATTGTTTTAGGAGTTTTGAGGTTGTTTCCACCTACGGTTAGGTGGGTTTGAGAAATTATTTTGGGAGTTTTGAGGTTGTTTCCACCTAAGGTCCGGGTGACTTCTCCATGACGGATTATAGGTGTCACCAAGATTGTTTTGCTCTGGCTTAAAGGTGTACCACTTACCTCCCGCTTCATCGGTACGCGAGGACGCATATTTAACGAAGGCTTGTTCGGGGTTTGCCATGCAAGTCTGAGTGTCGTGGGGACCACTACAGATTTCACACAAGGTAGTGATTTTGTTCACTTGGGTAGGTTGTATCGGAGCAAGATGAGCTTCCATCAAGCGTTGGACTTGAGTTTCGAGCTCGATTAGACGACAGTCGGATGTACTCAGGACATCTTGAGGCAATGCGATTGCCTTGACCGGCTTAGCGAAATCCCTTGGGTCGTTCCAACTTTCGTTGTAATAAGGGCGAGGTCCTCTAATATTGCCAAGGATTCTTCAGGGTTGAGGTCACGAAGCTTACCACCGGCCGATTGGTCAATGGTTCGTCTTGTGACGGGATTGACATGGTCATAAAAAATTTGGACTTGAAGCCAAAGATCGATGCCATGATGAGGGACTTTTTGGAGTAAGTCCTTGAAACGAGTCCATGCTTCGGATAGAGATTCTCCATGATGTTGTTGGAACATCAGGATATCATTGTGGAGTTTTGTTGTCCTTCCCGGTGGAAAGAATTGAGCAAGGAATCGGGTAGTAAGATCCTCCCATGTGGAGATGGATCCTGCTGGAAGGCGTTCAAGCCAATTGCTAGCTTGATCGCGTAGGGAAAATTGAAATAAACGCAAGCACGTTCTTTCCCTGTTTTCACCGTCAAGGTCAAGTGAGTCCACTAGTTTGAGAAAATCCTTGAGGTGTTGATTTGGATCCTCGGACCGTAGTCTGTGGAATGAGCATCCGTTTTGCACCAACCGGATGGTGTCGGATCGAAGAGGTACCACGTTGTTCCCTTCGAGGAGCTCGATGGTATTCCTATAGCCCTCGTGGCTTGGTCTGGAGTAGTCTCCTAGAGTACGGATAGGATTCTCGTCTCCCATGGTGGTTGACAAGAATGGGTTACGAAACATATAACACGAAAAAAAGATAGACTACAAGAAAGCTAATGTGCGGGAATTAAATTCTTACTTGAAAGGATTCAAGAAAGTAGAACTAAGCTAAACTATGATCAAAACCTAACTATTCCCCAGGTGGCGGCGCCAAAAACTTGATGTTCGGTTGTCGTAATGACTTCTTTACAAGAAGTTTTACATCTCCCTAGTCAGTGTACCTAACCGTTGTAGTGTAGTATAGGTAAGGCTCGGGGTTGTTATTGTTCTCTAGGGGATAGCACTGTAAAGGCCGGATCGAATGTTCACTAAGGTCTAAGGGTTAAGGGAAGATTATTTTTGTGTATTTATATTTTATGAAAGCAAGTAAATCTCGGGTTTGAAGGTTGGTTTGTTTTAATCTGATTAACTACTAATTCTAATCTAATGGCAAGAACAATTATACAACGAAATGTATTTACTTGGGATGCACTACTCCTTGCTAGCTATCCAATTCTCCCTATTGCTTTGTCACACTTGGGATGATCTGTGTAATTATTTCCTAAGTCATGAACGAATTGCACGAACCCGCCGTCTACTTAGTATGCCGCTAGAGCAACGCACATGCAAGGTAGTATGAAGACTATTACACGGCCCCTAGGGGTTTACTAAGTGCATGTAAAATATATTAAAAGTGGATCAACCATATTAGGAGGAAAGGTAGTATGAAGACTGTTACCCGATGGTATCCTTTCTACACAATCACGTTTCCCTAGACATATCAACAACGATTAGTGGCAGAAAGCTAGTTTTCTAAAGCTTAACGTGCACATCCATCACAAGAAGCAATAGGAAACAAGAATTATAAACTATAATCAATTATACTCATTGAATCTGTCACAAACAACAAGATCTAATCAATTAATGACAAGGTTCATGCATACCTAAATAAATATTAGATGAATTAGCCAAGCATACTCAAACAATAGAAATCATAATCAACAAAAGGAATTGAAGACATGATTTAAGATAGATGTGATAATCAAACCATTACAAGATGTTTATGGCATGAATTGAGACTTCTAAGTTGCTGGAAAAACACTTACTCAAACCCTTAAGTCGGCCCTAGGGTTTGAGGCTTGATAAAACTAAAGTTATGAGGTTGTATTTATAGGCAAAATCCAAACCGACCTTCCCGACGCCGTCACGTCGACATTCTTCGTGTGATTGTAGATTTTCTCGCTGCGAACACGTGGGCAGTTGAATCGTCGAAATCCGAGTTCGTATAAAGGAGTTATAATCAAAACAATATATGGTACTTAGCGCGCTCGTTGAATGATCATTTTTATCTAGAATCTTCTAGGGTTGATATGTGTCGGTTACGTTATGACGTCGTCGCCAAATATTGGGACGTCGTCGTGGTCATCGTTGTGACGGCGTCACGTTGTATTTGTGACGTCGTCTTCAGCCACTGTAGAGAAATTCTTGAGCAATGTTGGTGTAGGTCCGTAGTCTTGTCCGTTTCTTCTCCAAATGAGCCCAAGTCACATGTAATTCTTCCAAATGCCCTCCAAATGAGAAATACCTGAAAGGAACGATTAAGTACCTATTTTGGGCATAAATGCACGATTTAGGGGGTTAAACGACCCTGAAAAAGTGTATAAAATGACACCTCATCAGCTTCCTCCTTCAATATCCAAAAAATAAAGAAATACTTGTAACAAAATCTGTTACAGTCAGTCTTTCTTTCGATACACAAGACACAAAATGAAACAAGGAAAAAAAATCCTACCCGATACCCGTGTATAAGGTCTTGAAGCCAAAACCGTTAAAAACTTCCTCGTGGGTTTTCGAACTAGAACTTCACATGGTCGATTCGTGTTTACTATGATATGGGTAACTGAGATTGTAGGGAGAAATAAGAAGGATAAATGTGATTCATTTCTTGTTAAGAGATGAAAAAGATATGAGATGTATTTTGATTTGTGTTGGATGAAGGCTGATATAAAGGTTGAAGGGTGGAAGAATATTGTGGCTGCGTGTTGCTATGAGAAATGAGAATAGGGTTATGGTTATGCAGCATTGTTATAACTACTAAAGCCTAGGGTTGGGGTCATCATGGGCCATAGAACCGGATTTTGTCAATGGGCTGTATTTTCGTGACAATTGATAAACACGGGCCGAGATTGTTACTAGTCTATGCTTGGGCTACGTTTTTTGTTTAATCCTTATGGGTTTATCCGAAAATTAGAAGAAAAATTTGAGTTTATTATTGATTGATTCAAGCCGAAACGCAAAAGCACAAACATCACTTATCACTTAGAAGATCCTTATTGAAGATTCACTTAAACCGTTCAAAAGGCTATTTTGGGATTTAACTGCACGAAATGTCTACAGGGATAATTTTTTATCACTAATTTGAAGTTGAAGTGGAATTTCACGGGTGCGTGGTCTTATCATATCTTAAAAGTCGGGGTTGGTTGGATGATAACTTTAAAGATAACTTGTTCGAGCTTATAACCGGTGTTGATTAAGACTTAACAAATCTAGCAATGTATGATCTACAAACGCAGAAGTTGGTGCTCAATGCGCACATTTGCTATCACTTGAAGGAGTTACGTTGTAGTGCTCATTGTCTCACATAGTTGAGGATTTGTCAAGAGACTTAGGTCTACTTATACTTAAAGGAATTACATTGCAGTATTCAGTATAAGTTTGGAGTCACGTGGAGAGTACAAGACATAAGACACAAGTTTGGGTTACTCTACTTCAGCATCAAGTTTGTAATACTGAGTTTTCTCCATCAGTAGTCATTATAGAGAGCCGACTTAGTCAGAGGAGAAACGAATAAAGGTTTTTTATCAGCAGTTGATTCTCACGGGATATTTTCACGATTAACCAGATTTATGATACTACACACATGGTCATATTATCGAATATTCAGGCGTACACAGGTTATGATTATGTTTGAAGGTCATCAAACATAATCAGGGGAAGAGATGTGTCCTTGTCTTATGCTTTTTTATCTTTCTTTGGACATTTTCTCTTTCGGCTGAATATTTTGATAGATTGCAACAATCAGGGGAAAAATGTGTACATTCGGGACTTAGTTGGCTTTGATGTACACGACATCCGAGACTTAATTGACTTTGGTGTTATAGTTTTGACCTCTACGGATTGTTTTGTGTGAAGTATGTGCATACGTGAGAAGATCTTGCTGATTTCTTACATGTTCCTTTGAACAGATTTGCTGCTTATCCGCAATGTAGAAGTCAGATTTGTTGCTAAGTGTGGTTTACTTTATCTTCTACAGATTCCGATGCGTGCTTAACTGCTATAGTTAGAAGATATGTCAACTACATCAAAGTTTTATATTTGCTTCAAATGATTGTTTGTTCGAGGGGAAGCTGATTCAGAAACTTTAACAAAAAGAAGTAGATGAATTGTTTGAAGACATGCAGTATGAACTGGGGGGAAGTCAACTCAGTTTATACATATTACATTGTATTTTCTACAAGTGAAGAAAAGATCCAAGCTGAAGTACATGTTGAAGACAAAGCACACTTTTGAAAGGACATTGGAATGCTTTTACTTATATTTGTACTTGTAGGATACATTGTAAATAATCTCGTATGCCACCATATTAAGGAAAAATTGTTAGGAATGAAAAATGTGGTGTCATTATAGAAATTACACTAGTTTATTAGAGCATCCACAATGAGAAAATTCTTTAAAGACTTTTCCCTATTCTAAAAAGCTTTTTGATGAAAGTTTTTGCATTGCATTGATAGGTTTTTGCAAAGGCTTTTTACAAAGACTTGGTAAACACCAAGTCTTTTGTAAAAGCTTTGATTATCAAATGCCATTTTCATTAAAAGTATTCAATGCATCAAGTCTTTAAGACTTAATGCATTGTAGATGCTCTTAGTAAGTTAAAACACAAGGACTAGAAGTGTAATTAGCTTAAACTTCTCTTGTGTTAGACCTATAAATAACCCTTCTAATCAACATTGAAGTTCCATTTTGTAATTTCTATTTCATTTTCTCTTTTAATAAAAACCTTTGAAATTGTAAAAAGCTTTCTCACTTTACTATGGCTTTACTAATAGTCAAAATATTCATAACAAAATTTAGAGTTCACATTTGCCAAAATCAGCAACATCTTAATGTCACCTCTTTTGTCTTCGAGATATCATGAACCCAAGCATGACAGATGAGACTTCTTAGGTTAAAATTCTTGTCACAAGGTAGATTGTCAAATATTATAACGTAATCTAAAGAGCATGGTAATAAAAAATGAGCATATATCTTACAATCATTGACAAAAGAAATCAAATGGCACACGAGGTGTGGAATATTGTTGAGAAAGTATTTTGGAGGCCACAATGGAATTAGCTGCTTCAGTGTAGTGTATCCCGTCCCAACTTATGAATTTAGATCCTTGATTACAAGCTTGTGAGTTACCATGACCACATGTGACATTTATGTTGTAATTATACGGAGGCCCTCCAAAGCCACAACACGCCATCAGTGGACTTGAGAAACCTACATGAAATGAAATCAAATATCATGTCAACCTGCATTTAAGGTAGCTAATAAATATGAACCTATAGGGGCTATTTAGCATACCATATTTGCTAGCGTTGGCAATGAGGTCATACTTGATAGTGTAAATATCAACATATATGATTGTTGAATCCTTCAATTCTGACCTCAAACGAGCGCTCAAACGGCGGAGTCCCTCATTAAATAAGTTTGCAGCAGAGTTGTAGGATGCAAGACAACCATGAGGATCCAAATCTTTGGAAGTTGGTTGAACTTGCCACATTTTTTGAGGCAAACAACCTAACGGACCAGTATTGTGAACCCAAAATTTTCTGCCACCATGATCGTGTATCGTCTATACGGATCAACAAAGAATAAAAAACAAAGCAAATGCACAAGTTTTAGTAGATAAAATATTTAAGTCAAGTGTGTAATAATGCATTATCAGGTTTTGTATAATCTAGACACATAAGTTTCTAAAACACCTTATGCTCAGCCTCACCTTGATGGCGTTCTTGATTTCTGCAAGTATGGATGGTATTCTTTTGACAACTTGGGCATATGAATACTTCTTGGCAAAGGCATCAGCAATGTCATTTTGGCCAATGTCAATCATATAAAGTGCATGTTGGAACCCGTCATCATTGATCATCTTTCGTGAACCTGAATACACATGTGGGAAAGTGAAGTGGTGAATAATTAATTTCCATGGATACAAAAAATGGAAGAGTTTTTTTCTTGGGAAAAATATAAAATAATAATAGGTCCTCACAGGGATACCCGGTTAGGCCGCGCAAATCTGAGTTAATACGCGCCCTCACCGGGTAGCCTGAATAGGAAAAATCTCATTTTTACCCGTTTTGGTGATGACCATTCTACTATGCCTAGGTTCGGGAATAAGTGAAATTAATTCTTTTAAGAAGTTTCAAGAGCTTATCAGGAGTGAAGCTCAAGATCTTTAACAGTGGAAATCTGCACGAAATTAAGAATGGCGACCAGAAAGAACTGATAATTTGATAATTACATTTGACTAATCTTTTGTGAGCTTCATGACAAAATCACCAATGCAGTGATCCACTTGAGTTAAAGTCTAAGATTTGGGTTAAATTAGGTTTCCTATAAAGTGTTCGAAGCTAATCAGTGCATTCATAGATTCTAATTCTGAAAATTTAGAAAAATCATCAAAAAGGAAGATGTAGAACATAGGTATTGTTTAAAATTGTTTATATGAATCAAACGCCAATGACAAAGGGTCATGAACTATGAGTGTTGGCTAACAATGAGCTTATGAACATGACTGTTTTACATTATATGTTAATGTTAACAGGGAATGAAACAAAGGGGTATATATATTAGTAGCATTTTAAACTAAAAATGCAAATTGAATTCACCAAGGTTTCAGATAAAATAGTGCTTAATTGCATATAATACTATGCTAAAACTTTTCTAAACAATAGAGCATGCTTAACCCCTAGTACCTTACAACAGATTATACGTTGAAATCTAAAATGGATAATATAAGTTGAAAATTAAGGGTAAATAAATAAGTACAATGCGGTGAATTACCAGCAGAAATAAGCTCAGAAGACCTGGACTTGAAGTGAAGGAACTGCATAACCTGAACGTTCAAAGCAAACGGTACAAACTTAGGCAGTGTCGACGACCCAACCACAGCAAAGTTGGCTCCATTTGAAAATGTCGAACCCAATGATTCCATGTATGCAGTTAAAAACCCTGTCTTCAAACTCTGGCCTGCAACCCAGCCACCAAACAAACGTAAACATATTTTATGCTCAGACAAACAAAAATCAAACAAATCATGATTAGATTAGTATTATTACCATGACTCTCTTATGTAGTTAAACGTAACTAAACAAACAAAAGTAGCAACGTACGCATAATATGAAGTTCTGGACTACTCTTTGCGGGAGTCAAAATAGCATTGGGTAACATTTGAGGGTTGGAAGTGTGAGTTTGCCTACTCTTTTTCCCTTTTATAACATTCTCATCACATGCCCCAAAATAGGATTGGAAATCCTAGTCTTGGAAAATTATACAAAAATACTAATATTTAAATTCCCAAATTATCAATCGTCAATTCCGTTAGAACACCCTACTTTAAATGAACAATTAGAACACCCTACTTTAAATGACTAAAAGGGGGTCTGGATTACCATTTTTTTAGGCTTATTAGCTTGTTTGGATTTCGAAAAGTTCATAAGCTCGCTTTTTTCGGCTTATGAGATTATCAACTTGAGCTGAGATTATGGCTTATTCAATTCTAAAATCTCAACTTTCATAAGCTAACATAAACTTTAAAGAAGGGGACTTATGAGCGTTTCCAAATTCAAATAAGCCCATAAGTATTAGCCCGTATGTTTAGTGATTTGATTTGATTAATTGTGATTTGATTATCAATCACATTAAATATGTCTAGTTGTACATGTATTGGATGAGCCTTATCCCATTGTATGGACATCTATATATATTATATGCATTGATGAAATAAGACGAGAAACATTCACCTTTCTACAATGGGATAAGGCTCATCCAATAGAAGTACAACTAGACATATTTAATGTGATTGATAATCAAATCACACTTAATCAAATCATATCACTAAACATACGGGCTAATAATAAGGTCCAGAAATAAGATAATTAAAGCAGTCTTATGACTCTTATACATATCCTTAAATCTGCTCATCAACTTAAAATCCAAAACACATTCTTAAATGTTAGATAAAACTACTTATCTTCTACACATAAAATTAGTACACACCAATCAAATCCAGATAAGATCTGCAAACAATATATTTTAATAAACAAATGTCGGTGCAACATACATTTCAAACATTCAAAAAATAACATAAATGTATTTACATCACAAACTAAAACAAAGTAACAATATAAACAAGTTTATAACCAACTCCAAACACAAAGCAAATGTAAAAAGAACAAACTTACATAGGAAATCAATAACCAAACGACCATCACATAAACGACCAGCAGGTCTACGAAAGAATGTCCGACCATAAGGTGAACCGACAGAATAACCAAGAGCAACAAGACCACCAGTGTCAGAGTTGGAATCACCAAAGTTGAAAATGTGAGGTGGGTTTGTGCATAAAGATTCAGTTGAGAGAGAAACAAGGGAGATTATAGTGATGAATGTGAACAAGATTGAGTTTGAAGATGAAGCCATTTTGAGTGGCAGTGTGCAAAAAGTTACTTGAGCTAAAGATGTATTCAAATCATATTACTGTAAAAGTGTCTGTGAACATACACGTATAATGTGTCCTTGTATCAATTAAATAAGAGAATTGCTAAAACCTCCTACAAAATCCTCCTACTTATCCTCCTACACACAATCATAAAATATACATTTTCTTCACTAATTATCTCTTCAAATCTGAACCGCCAGTTTCCCCACTTGTCAGAATCATGTATGTAAAAAAATTTATAAGAAGGTTTTATATGAGGAATTAGCATTTTTGATTAAATAATCATTTATAAGGTCTACTTGTGTAGAGAGTGGAGTTAGAATCATTTTTTTCAATGCTTTTTTTATAAGAAATATTAATTAATAATAAAGTGCATTTTGAAAAGTCATTTCATTTGTTGGATCATTGTGTGTCATGGCTAAAAAGTCATACCATTTAGGATACATAGTATACCGAGCCGAACCGCTCAATCCGAAATCGAAAAAACCCGAAACCGAAGAAACCGAAACTGAAGAAACTGAAACCGAAAAAAACTAAAACCGAAAAAACCCGCTTATAATGGTTCGATTTCGGTTTTTACTTTTAGATATCCGCGGTTAACCGAACCGAACCTCTCCGCGCGCACTCTCGCTTTATACAATGATTATTTTCTAATAAATATTCAAATTATTGTACAAGTATTTAACCGATTATTGCCAATACTTTTATTGTATACGACTATTTCGTCGATAAAGTAAAACATTTGTAAAAAATCTTTGTGTGAAAAATTGATTAATTGTGATCGGTAATCTATAACGTCGAGTAATATTTTTTGTTAATACGTTATATATGAATATTTGAATGCAATTATTGTAACGAAATACTTAAGTTTTATATGACTTTTAAATTCAACGTCATTTAATTTTACTAGATAATACATTTATGTTCCTTGGGACTATGTTATTTTTTTATGACGGTTAAACTTTATTAAAAACGTCAAAAACGGTCTTTAACGTGACCCGACCGCGGGTAACGATCACTCGGGTACCCGCATGTCCGGTTACCGCCTAGTACAGTCGGCGCCGATAGTTAAAATTAATTACCCGTCCACCGCGACGGATAGTTTAAATTCTTCCAACTAACCGAACCGAACGCCCGTGAAACCTACTACATACAGTTCCACATCATTACCATTTTATTTCAACACAACAACTCAATAATACTCTATCATATAGCATAACCCATCCCATTGGTCATTGAGTCCCATTACCCATCATTTTATTTTATTTTTCTATTATTTTTCAAACAAAACTAAAAATTTATTTCATTCAAATACAAATACAAATTACAAATACGAAAATAAATTATCAATAGGGGATTTAAAAACAATACCGAAATTAAAAACAATAATAGCTAATAAAAACGTAAAGTATGAAATTAATCAAGATTCGTATTTGTCAACACCCCAAACGGGCCTGTACGGAAACACGTGTCCGGGGGTCGTGACGTCATTATATTATAATCCACAAAGATACAAAGAACGCCTCTAAAGTACGTTTAAAATTCAAACATCGTTTGCATTAAATAAAAAATTAGTTAAAGTTTTAATAGGGTTATAGATAATATACGGAAGCGAATAAAAGGTTTTAAAGTTTCACAACGATGTTAACATAGATAATAATAATTCTTAAAAATCGGTCCAAAGAAAGGCAACACCATAAAGCAAGCAAAGACATCCATAGCTAAGCACCTGAGAAAAACATGCTAAAACGTCAACATAAAGTTGGTGAATTCATAGGTTTGAATTTGATATAAGAGTGGACCACAAATTTTGCAAAACGCATGTGACTATTATAACAGATACAATATCACATAAAAAGGCATTTACGTTGCACTAAGCTCATGATACCGAGGCTAAATGTAATGGGAGCATGCAAAATGCTAAATAAACTTGCCCTGACGGGTGCCAACATGGCGCTTCACCGTATCACTCGACATGGTATACGTCCGTTGATCATGTAAGAGCTACTTACACGGACGGGGATGATTAGTCCCAATAGATCTATTTACAACACTCGCGCTCACTTACCAATCCAAATGATCATAAGTAACTAACGGTTCATGATAACTCGGGCATACAAGTTTCAACATTTACTTAAGCAACACGTAAACAAGATTGGGAAAACGTAAAGCATTTGTGTCCAATGTTTAAAAGCAAGCAATGTTTCTCACCCCAAAAAGTAAAGCAAAGTAGTAAAAACGTGGGGCTATGAACTCACCTTAGCAAGATGAGCGAACGGTAAATCACGTAAATGAAAGATGATATAGAAATCTAGCCGCGACCTAGATAAATAACGCGTCTTAGGGAAACGAAAAGTATACTAAATATAGCACGAAACGTTTAATATAGAAAGACATCCATGTGTGTTTGTGTTTTGGTTTTATTTATCAAAATGACTTAGTGAAATTATAACGTTCTTCGTTGAATCCCGACCCTTTTCCGAAAGTTACCATTTATAGAAAGTTTCCTTTTTAGGAAAGATTTTAGTTTCAAGACGTTAATATTGTCCCCTATATTTGTAAAGTTTTCATATTTTCAAAACGCACTAACTAGTCTAAATTGCTTAAGTTATATGTCCGCTTCGCTAAAACATAATAAAAGTTAATATTTTAGGAATCCTACCTCATTTATCAATTTCGACATCATTTACATATTTTATGACATTTTAAATGTTTCTAATCAATAACCTAATGTTTTTATATGTTTCGCCAATGTTTAGAAAGTCCAAAAATGTCTAAAAGTGTCCGAAAACCTCATTTTATATTCCAAACAGCACTATGTCAAAATGGTTTTGCCGAAAAATGTTTCAAGTTTCATTTGGCTATAACTTGGCCGTTTTAAGTCCGATTTTAGTGTACGATATATGAAAAACTATCTATTCGAAACGAGCTCTCCAAAAACTACTTTTACGCATATTGAAAACATTCCTAAGTCACCCAAAACCTCAAAACAATTTCGGATCAGCAACTACCTTTTTCAAACGCTTCTAAAAATCACACCAAACTTCACAATAGTGCCTAGTCTAGCCTAATCTCCATTCACAACTAATCCACAACAAAACCACACCTAAAAACTAACACAATCCCTTCATTTCTATTGTTGCAACTCACTTTTCAACTCACCTCACCAAGATCGCAAAGTCATAAACATATTACTTCTATTTTTATAAAAGATGACAAAATATTAATTCATTTCTTTTTACAAAAAGTACCACAAACACATGGATTCTTAAGAATGAACAAGATCCATAAGAATGAAAAGAAGTATCAAGAGAAAGATCAGGAAATGCTTACCATAATGAAGAACAAGAAGCAATAACACAAGATCTATACCCAACATCACTAGATCTTGAAAACCCACTAATAAAATTAGAAACCCTAACTCTTAGATCTTAAGAAAACCCTTGAATCAAATGATCAAACCCTTGGAACACCCTTAGATATGATTAGAAATGATCTTGGAATGAGTGAATCTTGATAGAAATCAAAACTATGGAAAGTATATGTATGTATGTGTGTGCCGTGAGCAAGGAGAGAGAAAAAGAGAGAGATGAGTGATTTTTGAGGCTATGAAATGAGAGTGAAAGTTAGAAGTATGTATGGTATTTATAGGATATGATTACGTTAAGGGTTCATGACTAGTCAACCAAGAGTGAAACCAATGGCTAAGTGACCAACGCACACCAAAGGTGTGTGTGGTGATGGTTCGGACGCAACACAAGGGGGAGGGGGGTTCAAGTCTTGATCACTAGCCAAAATAAATGAAATGGTTAGTGGAATTGTGGTCCTCCATGGATGAATGAAGACAAAGGGTGTAAGAAGTCACAAGTATGCATGGGATAAGATTACAAAAATGTCACTATCATTGCATGTGATGTAGTTTAAATTCAAAATAAAGATGAAAGATTCCACTATATTTAATTTAGAGTGTGTTTGTGTGTGGGTTTTAAATAGGGGGAGGGTAAACAAAATTTTTGACTTATAAACACGAGATGTACGATTACTAAAGTTTATACGGAAAATTTTCGGGTTTCTGGGGTTCCGTTAGGTCAAAACACGCGAAAAACGCAAATTAAACGTTAAAACGTAAAAATAAATATCGGAAGTGATAATAAACAATGAAACACTTAGAAATGATAAAATAACGCATATAATGTCTAAACTAATCAAAGTCCGAAGTCAGAACGCGTCCGATGACGTTTTTTAGATTTACACGGGTTAACTTCCCGGTAAACTGCCAGATTCAAACGTAACGTATAAAAGTAAAAAATAATGATCGGAAAAGTTTAAAATATTGACCTGAAATTTACATGGTGTGACATCCTTTCCCCGTTAAAAGAGCCTTTTCCTCAAAGCTTAAGACGTAACTTTAGGCGCAGGTGCAGGGTTAGCAAAAAGATGAGGATACTTTTTCTTCATTTGGTCCTCGCGCTCCCAAGTAAACTCAGGACCTCACCTTGAGTTCCAACGGACTTTCACAATTGGGATGCTGCTTTGCTTTAGTCGTTTAACTTCTCGATCCATAATTTCAACCGGTTATTCAATGAAATTATGCTTGTCATCAATCTGAATTTCATCTAACGGAATAGCTAGGGGTTCGTTGGAGAAACACTTTTTCAGATTGGAAACGTGAAAAGTATTATGAACCCGACTTAGTTGCTATGGGAGTTCAAGTCGATATGCAACCGTTCCCACTTTAGCAAGGATTTTAAAAGGTCCAATATAATGAGGATTCGGCTTCCCCCGTTTGCCGAAACATATCACCCCTTTCCATGGCGATACCTTCAACATAACCTTATCTCCAACCTCAAACTCCAATGGCTTACATCTCCTATCGACGTAGCTCTTTTATCTATCACGTGCCTCTTGAATACGCTTCTTGGTTTGGATGATCTTTTCCGTGGTTTCATGAATAATCTCAAGGCCAGTAAGCTGAGCATCTCCAACCTCTGCCCAACAGACAGGCGATCGACACTTACGACCGTACAATGCTTCGAACGGTGCAGCTTTGATACTCGTGTAATAACTATTGTTGTACGAGAATTCTACTAATTGTAGGTGTCTATCCCAACCTTTCCTAAAGTCAATCACACAAGCACGTAGCATGTCCTCTAAAGTTTGGATGGTTCTCTCACTCTAACCATCCGTCTATGGATGATAAGCCTTACTCATGTCCAATTGAGTACTTAGAGCTTTGTTTAGCGATTTCCAGAAATGAGATGTAAATTTACTATCTCGATAAGAAATAATCAAAACTGGCACGCCATGCCTTGAGACTACTTCCTTCAAGTATTGTCTCGTCAATTTTTCCATTGTGTCAGTTTCTTTCATTGGTAAGAAATGAGCAGACTTGGTGAGTCGGTCAACAAATACCCAAATTCCATCTTGACTCGACGACGTCTTTGGAAACTTAGTAACGAAATCCATTGTAATGTTCTCCCACTTCCATACCGGGATCACAGGTTGAACCAACAGACCGGATGGTTTTTGGCATTCGGCCTTGACTCTTGCACAAGTCAGACACTTACTAACGTAGGTGGAAATCTCATCTTTCTTATTAAGCCACCAATACAGTTTCTGTAAGTCTTGGTACATCTTATCTAATCCAGGATGGATCGAATACTTTGACTTATGCGACTCGTGCATAATCAAAGTTCTCAAGTTGCCAAAATAAGGTATCCAACTTCTATCCCTCAAACATAACATTCCATCGGTACGAGGTTCAAGCTTCTTAATCATACCACACAAATCTTCGGTTCCATAATTCTCCTCTTTCCTTGCCTCGGCTTGAGCATTCAAAATCCTTTTAGGAAGATCTAAATCAATAGTCATAACTAAGGATCGAACTCATAATGGCTTAATCCTTTCCTTGCGGCTTAGTGCATCAGCCATCATGTTTACCTTCCCCGGATGATAACAAATTTCACAGTCGTAGTCGCTCAACAGTTCCAACCATCGACGTTGTCTCATGTTCAACTCTTTCTGATCAAGAATATGTTGCAAGCTCCTATGATCAGTGAACACAACGCATTTCGTGCCGTACAAATAATGTCTCCATATTTTGAGAGCAAACACTAAAGTTCTAAGTTCTAAGTCATGTGTAGTGTAATTCTTCTCATGAATCTTAAGTTGGTGTGACGCGTAGGCTATGACCTTTCCCCTTTGCATCAAAACTGCGCCCAACCCTTTACGAGAAGCATCACAGTAAACCATAAAGTTTTCACTACCTTTGGGTAAAGCCAAAATCGGTGCACTACACAATTTCTGCTTCAACAGCTAAAAAGCAGCTTCTGCCTTTTTACTCTAGTCAAACTTCACGTTCTTTTGAGTCAGCTTCATCATAGGCTTGGCAATTTTTGAGAAACCTTCGATAAATCGTCGGTAATAGCCAGCAAGACCTAGAAATTGACGAATCTCTGTCAGAGTCTTGGGCGATGCCCAATCCTTGATTGACTCTATCCTAGCTGGGTCCATGTGAATGCCTTCACTATCAATCATGTGACCAATAAATTATACCTTCGACAGCCAAAACTCACACTTTGAAAACTTGGCGTATAATTCTTCCTTTTTAAGCAACTCCAAAATTAACTTAAGATGTTATGCGTGCTCTTCCTCGCTCTTGGAGTAGATCAAGATGTCATCAATAAAAATGATCACGAATTTATCTAGATATGGCTTGCACACCCGATTCATCAGATCCATGAATACCACCGGTGCGTTGGTTAGTCCAAACGGCATCACTTGAAACTCATAATGACCGTATCGTGTCCTAAACGCCGTCTTTGGAATGTCTTCCTCTCAAACTCTGAGTTGGTGATAACCAGACCTCAGTTTGATCTTAGAGTGGACTCTTGACCCTTACAACTGATCAAACAAGTCGTCGATTCTTGGAAGTGGATATCGATTCTTTTCAGTCAGCTTGTTTAGTTTACGGTAATCGATACACATCCGAAAAGATCTATCTTTCTTTTTGACAAACAAGACCGGGGCTCCCCAGGGTGAGGAACTTGGTCCTATAAACCCCTTGTCAGAAAGTTCTTGTAGTTGAGTGGACAGTTCTTGCAGTTCCGTCGGTGCTAATCTATACGGGGCTCGTGCTACAGGTGCAGCACCAGGGACTAAGTCGATTTGGAATTCAACTTGTCAAGTTGGTGGTAATCCAGGCAAGTCTTCTGGAAAGACCTTCGGAAAGTCTCGTACGATAGGCACGTCCTCAAGTCGCTTCTCCTTCGACTTGTCTTCGGTTTCCTTCTTCGTAATTTATGCCAGAAAAATTGGGCAACCTCTCTTGATATATTTCTGCGTTTTAGTGCACGATATAATGCTCAACTTCGACTTCTTTCCTTTGTCACTTCTATCACCTTGGAATATCAAAACTTCATCTCCATATGGAATTCGTACAATCTTTTCATCACACACGATTACCGCATGATGGTTCGCTAACCAATCCATGCCGATGATGACGTCAAAACTGCCAAGTTCTACTGGAATTAGGTCAATATTGAATGGGTGACCTAGCAATCCTAACGTACAGCCTCTAAGTACGGTATTAGTTTCAGAGATTCTTCCGTCGGCTAATTCGACAACATAGCTAACGTCTAAGGTATCGGGGGTTATATCAAGCAAGGTACTAAAAGTAGTCGACACGAAACTCTTATCGGCGCCTGAATCAAATAACATAGAAGCATAGTGATTGTTGAGAAGAAATGTACCTGTGACAACGTTCGAATCAGGGTTAGTTTCTCATCCTCCCAGCACATAAGCCTTTCCTCTAGCTTCCTCAGTATTTTTCCCAGCTTTGTTTCCACGGTTCTGATTCTTTAACTTGGGACACTCATTCCTATAGTGTCCCTACCTCCCACACTCAAAACAAGTAGGAACCCTCTGATTCACTACTGGAGCTCTCTGAGTAGTTGGGACAACAACTGCATTCTTACAATCCCTGGCCATATATCCCACCTTGTTGCACTTCCCACATCTCACAGTGCATGGTCCTTTATGATGTAGCTTACACTTGCCGCAGTAAGGTAAAGGCCCAGCATATCCCCTTTTCTCATTATTACCAGCCGTATAGGCTCTTGCCACATTCTGACCTCCAACATTCTGTCTTTTGAATGGTGGTTGCTGCTCACAGTTGTCTCTCTGGTTGACTTCCAACCTCCTTTTGTTTTCAGGATTTTTCACAGCATACCCCTTCAACTTTTGATCCATTAAATTGTTGGCAATACGAATAGCATCTTGGAGTCTTGTAGGTTTAGCAGTAATTACATTCCCTTGGATGTTATCGGGGATACCTCCAATGAATCTCTCAACCCGATCCTCCTCCTCGGGGACCATCTTGGTGCACATCATAGTCAAATCTTAAAATCTCTGAGTATAAGCAGCCAAATCATTGTTCTTCACGGTCAAATTCCATAGTTCAGACTCCATCCTTTGAATTTCATTTCTTGGGCAATACACTTCAGCCATTAACTTCATGAGCTCTCTCTATGACATGGTAAATGCAGCCTCAGTTCCAACGGTCCTCTTATGTGAGTTCCGCCAAGTTAGAGTATTGTTCAATAAGGTGCAAGTAGCATACTTAACTTGATATTTCTCTAGACAATTGATGATATGGAACACTGTTTCCATCTTCTCGAACCACTTTATCAACCCGACAACTCCTTCCATTCCTTTGAAGTTGAGTGGTTGACACTTCATGAAGTCTTGGTATGTACACTCTCGAGCAACAGGCCTAGTACCCCAATCATTCTCATTTGGATTTCCATTTCTACCATTTCCATTTCCACTATTTCCATTCCCACCATTTCCATTGCCACCATTTCCATTTCCACCATCTCTATTTCCACCATTTTCATTATCGCCGTCACTGTCGTTTTGGCTTTGACTTTCAGCCTCGAGAGCATTTGCAGCACGGGTCGCCTTATAAGCAGGCAACGCTTCTTCCACTCTTCGGTTAACGAGTTCTTCGATTGCCTCCGGGGTCATACCAGAATGATTGATAGTCATGTTCTACATCACAAGACATAACACGTGGTAAGATTCGATACGGGAAATAACTATTATAAACGGTAAATAGAATTTATAAGGTAAAAATACAATAAACACGTTTTGCCAAAACGAGTAAATAATAATGAAAGACGAACACGCGAAAGAATCATAATAAGCTTTTCATATCATATATAAAATCATCATTCGGTTACATTAACCCATAATGAGGAACTTGATTTACGCTAATACTACTACTACCAACTAGTTCTACTACTAGTCTAAAGTCCATACACAATATCATGGACGAAAACCTAAACGCCTCGCAGCGAAAGTCTCTAATCTCCTAGATCGCATCCTGTCATAGTAGCGGAACCTACGGATATGCCTAAGCTCACTCTCCATAAAGCTCATGTGTCGCCAAAACCTATCGGCTCTCGCTCTCTCCATCATCATGGTGCCTCGAAGTCTCGCGTTGCTCCTCTCCAAGGAAGCAACCTGCTCAAGTAAGCTAGCTCTTTCTCCACCAGCAATCAAACTCCTCGCCTCCAACTCTCTCTGTCCCGTCTTAATGTCCTCTATCCTCTGAAGGGGTATCTTCATAACATGCCCATAAATATCCTGCACAACCTCCTCAACCTGCTCCAAACGCTCCACAACATCGGGCATAAGCTTACCATCAGGGATATCAATCCCGGCAACCACATCCACTCCAACCTCCATAGTTCCTCTATCACTGGACTCGACCTCGTCCTCTATATCAACCCCAACATCGACCTCCATATCAATACCTGCATTAACCCCAGCCACAACATCCCTATCTACTGCAACCTCAACAACCGTAGCATCATCCTCAATGTCCTCCAACACATTTGTATCAATGTCCTCAACACTATCCTCTGGTGAAATAGAATCCCTAAACCTCTTGCGAGGTGGAAGGAGATCAGCACGAGAAGGAACTAAAGCTCTCGTAGCATGGATAGATGAAGTCACGGTAGCAGCAGGAGACCTATATCTCTTACGAGATGGTCTAGCAGATGACTCAGAAGAAGAATCCCCAGCTGATGACTCAGATGTCGTTAGTGGATACATGGTAGATAATGGGGCAGACCTCCAACGGAGATAGGCCTCGCTACACCGTAGAGTCCTAGCAAGTGGTGGATAAACAACTCTCGGTGGTGCGGATGAATCAACAACGGTGGTGTCTGGTGGTGTATGTCCAGATAAAGAATGACCCGAAATAGAATGTCTGGATGATGAATGATCTGAAGACGAATGACCCGATGATGATCCGGAAGTAAAACGATCCAAGTGATGTGGTGTGTACCTCAATGCTAAACGATGAGAAGGTAAAGGTCTAACTGACTTCCTCGCGGTCAATGCCCTACATGGCCCACAAGGATGAGTATGGTATAGTCGACCAATGGGAATGTCCTCCCCGGGTCGGATAAGAATAGCTCGTCGTCGATGAATCCCGGGTGGTGCATCAACATGTGCAAGAGGAAACTCAGATGATGGTGCAACAACAGCAGATGGTGCGGGTAGAATGGGAGCAGTAGGGATCTTTGGAGTAGAAGTAGTAGGTGATGATGATCGTGATGCAACTCTACTCCTCCACCTAGTAAGCATAATATCATGAGGTGTAGGTGATACATGCCTCTCGGGTATCTCAGTATCTGATTCTGAATCATCTGAACACAGAAAAGGTGAAACTATAGGTGCTACAGATACGGGAGGTAGTGAACTCTCCAATGGAAAAACCTCTAATGATGAATGAGTATCAAGCTCGAGCACCCTGGCAGGTGAGGCAACCTCAGCCGCCCCCACCTCTGGTGCAACTGGGACCTCAACAGAAATAGAACCGATAAGGATAACTCATGAAAAAGAGGATCCCACACTCTTGACTGATACGTTCGAAGAAATAGAAATAACCGGAGCTGCCATAACCTGCACAAGCAAAAGTTTATATAAATCCCCTTTATATCAAACTATGCAAGGTGCGTGTAATGAAGAAGAAAATAAAGATGGTGTAAAATATAGTCATGGCAAAATTAATCGTATTATAATTATGGAAATGTATTATAATTAATCCCCGTATACTTATCGATAGTAATTATATACGTAAGCAAGTAAACACGTAGGATCACATACTGGTTATAGACCAGACATAATATTCTACTTGGTTCCCTATAACCTTGGCTCTGGATACCAATCTGTCACACCCCCAAACGGGGCCTGGACGGAAACACGTGTCCGGGGGCGTGACGTCATAATATACAAAACACAAGATACAAAGAACGACCTCTAAAGGTACGTTTAAAAATCCAACATCGTTGCATTAAATGAAAATAGTTAAAGTTTTACATAGGTTCATAGATAATATGTGGAAGCGAATAAAAGGTTTTAAAGTTTGACAACGATGTTAACATAGATAATAATAATTCTTGAAAATCGGTCCAAAGCAAGGCAACACCATAAAGCAAGCAAAGACATCCGTAACTAAGCACCTGAGAAAAACATGCTAAAACGTCAACATAAAGTTGGTGAATTCATAGGTTTGAATTTAATATAAGAGTGGACCACAAATTTTGAAAAACGCATGTGACTATTATAACAAATACAATATCACATAAAAAGGCATTTACGTTGCACTAAGCTCATGATACCGAGGCTAAATGTAATGGGAGCATGCAAAATGCTAAATAAACTTGCCCTGACGGGTGCCAACATAGCGCTTCATCGTATCACTCGACGTGGTATACGTTCGTTGATCATGTAAGAGCTACTTACACGGACGGGGATGATTAGTCCCGATAAATCTATTTACAACACTCGTGCTTACTTACCAATCCAACATATCATAAGTAACTAACGGTTCATGATAACTCGGGCATACAAGTTTCAACATTTACTTAAGCAACACGTAAACAAGATTGGGAAAAACGTAAAGCATTTGTGTCCAATGTTTAAAAGCAAGCAATGTTTCTCACCCCAAATAGTAAAGCAAGTAGTAAAACGTGGGGCTATGAACTCACCTTAGCAAGATGAGCGAACGGTAAATCACGTAAATGAAAGATGATATAGAAATCTAGCCGCGACCTAGATAAATAACGCGTCTTAGGGAAACGAAAAGTATAATAAATATAACACGAAACGTTTAATATAGAAAGACATCCATGCGTGTTTGTGTTTTAGTTTTATTTATCAAAATGACTTAGTGAAATTATAACATTCTTCGTTGAATCCCGACCCTTTTCTGAAAGTTACCATTTATAGAAAGTTTCCTTTTAGGAAAGATTTTAGTTTCAAGACGTTAATACCGTCCCCTATATTTGTAAAGTTTCCATATTTTCAAAAAGCACTAACTAGTCTAAATTGCTTAAGTTCTATGTCCGCTTCGCTAAAACATAATAAAAGTTACTATTTTTGGAATCCTGCCTCATTTATCAATCCCGACATCATTTACATAATTTATGATATTTCAAATGTTTCTAATCAATAACCTAATGTTTTTATATGTTTCGCCAATGTTTAGAAAGTCCAAAAATGTCTAAAAGTGTCCGAAAACCTCATTTTATATTCCAAACAGCACTATGTCAAAATGGTTTTGCCGAAAAATGTTTCAAGTTTCATTTGGCTATAACTTGGCCGTTTTAAGTCCGATTTTAGTGTACGATATATGAAAAATAATATAGTCGAAACGAGCTCTCCAAAAACTACTTTTACGCCTATTAAAAACATTCCTAAGTCGCCCAAAACCTCAAAACAATTTCGGATCAGCAACTACCTTTTTCACAAACGCTTCCAAAAATTACACCAAACTTCACAATAGTGCCTAGTCTAGCCTAATCTCCATTCACAACTAATCCACAACAAAACCACACCTAAAAACTAACCTAGTCCCTTCATTTCTATTGTTGCAACTTACTTTTCAACTCATCTCATCAAGATCGCAAAGTCATAAACATATTACTTCCATTTTTATAAAAGATGACAATATTAATTCATTTCTTTTTATAAAAAGTGCCACAAACACATGGATTCTTAAGCATGAACAAGATCCATAAGAATGAAAGGAAGTATCAAGAGAAAGATCAAGAAATGCTTACAAGAATGAAGAACAAGAAGCAATAACACAAGATCTATACCCAACATCACTAGATCTTGAAAACCCACTAATAAGATTAGAAACCCTGACTCTTAGATCTTGAGAAAACCCTTAAATCAAATGATTAAACCCATGGAACACGCTTAGATATGATCAGAAATGATCTTGGAATGAGTAAATCTTGATAGAAATCAAAACTATAGAAAGTATATGTATGTATGAGTGTGCCGTGGACAAGGAGAGGGAAAAAGAGAGAGATGAGTGATTTTTGAGGCTGGGAAATGAGAGTGAAACCCTAAGTTAGAAGTATGTATGGTATTTATAGGAAATGATTAGGTTAAGGGTTCATGACTAGTCAACCAAGAGTGAAACCAATGGCTAAGTGACCAACACACCCCAAAGGTGTGTGTGGTGATGGTTCGAACGCAACACAAGGGGGAGGGGAGGTTCAAGTCTTAATCACTAGCCAAAATAATTAAATGAAATGGTTATTGGAATTGTGGTCCTCCATGGATGAATGAAGACAAAGGGTGTAAGAGGTCACAAGTATGCATGGGATAAGATTACAAAAATGTCACTATCCTTGCATGTGATGTAGTTTAAACTCAAAATAAAGATGAAAGATTCCACTCTATTTAAATTAGAGTGTGTTTGTGCGTGGGTTTTAAATAGGGGGGGGGGGTGAACGAAAATTTTAACTTATAAACACGAGATGTACGATAACTAAAGTTTACACGAAAAGATTTTGGGTTTTCGGGGTTTCGTTAGGTCAAAAACACGTAAAACGCAAATTAAACGTTAAAACGTAAAAAAAATATCGGAAGTGATCGTAAACTACGAAACACTTAGAAATGATAAAATAACTCATATAATGTCTAAACTAATCAATATCCAAAGTCAAAACGCGTCCGATGACATTTTTCAGATTTACGCGGGTTAACTTCCCGGTAAACTGCCAGATTCAAACGTAACGTATAAAAGTAAAAAATAATGATCAGAAAAGTTTAAAATATTGACCTGAAATTTACGGGGTGTGACATATTCCAAATCAAATTGCACCTCAAATTCTAAACTAAATAATCATCTTCAGCTTGTTCTTGCTTAATTCTCTCATCCCACTCTTTTTCAGCTCTTGCTTGTTCATCTAATGTTTCTCTTAATGCCTCTTCATCTAGAATTAGTTGATGATGCTCTTTCTCATTATGAAATCCATTAGTAATGGGAGACGTGGGTTGATGCGTATGTTGTTCTGATGACGAACCACCCATATAGGTTTGTGAGCCGTAGTTGGGGGTTGTGTAAGGTTGTTGGGGGATTGCTTCGGTTGGGTTTTCAGGTGTTGGGGGATTGATTTGGGTAGTTTTCTTATTAGACATGGTGAGTTTTTGAAATGTTGTTTGAATGTGTGAAAAAAGTGGTGAAAAGAGTTGGTATTTATAGTGCGAAAATGAAAGGAGTTGGTATTTTCAGATAACCAAACATATTTAGTCTCAATTTGTTTTTCTATTTTTGCCACCTTTCTATAAATAGTAAGATTCGTCTCGTAATCTTTATCAGATTCTTGTTTCAAAAAAGTGTCGATCAAAGCACGACTCTCTTGTGGAATGTCATTGCATTTCTCGTATGCTTTTCTAAGATCGTTTTTAGCTGCGCTTGCATTGTCAAATTGCACGGCTAACTCCATAAGCACTTTCTGACGAATAATATCTTCGTCAATAAATTTTTTAACCAAAGCTTGGATTTCATCGATGGTGTGTGGAAGTGGACAAGCCATATCAGATTTTTGTTTGGGATAAGTGTGAAAATTTTAGGTAAAATATGGTGTTATTTATAAAGTAAAAGTGGGTATTAATTTAAAAGTGGGTATATTAAATTATTTGTTTTAATTAACCCAACGGTTACATTTTAAAAATGTTTGTCATTTTCTTCGTTGCTTAACTGGCAAAATCAAGGATGGCGAGTGAATGGCGACGGGAATGGTGTGGTGGCTAGAGGTGGCGAAAGCCACATCGGATTGGCGAAAGCCAATCGCCATTACACCCAATGCACTTATGTGCAAGTATAATGGGTTGTAGAGTTTAGTCTGCGAAAAAGTGTAATGATGATTTGTCACTTTATTTAACCCAAAAATTATATATGCATTGTGGAAGCCCTAAAGAAGATAGGAAGAGAGTAAAGTACACCTTGACATAAAAGGACAAAGTAATGAGTTATATGGCAAGACTTTAGGAACATGGATCTTTGGTTAACATTATTATGTTTGATTTCATGTAGGGTGGAAACAAGCCGAGCTACTCGTGAAAAACCCGGGGATTGGATAGGTAAAAAAATTAAACAAGATTGAGTTTAGATTAGAGCTCATTTAATAATCAAGCCCGGGTTGAGTTTTATATACAAAGATCGACTAGGCTCGCAAGCCTAAGCGATCTCAAAACAAATAAACGAGCTCGAACAAGTAAGCTCAAAAAGTCAAGCTTTATTTGTAAGGTTCTAGTGGTCACCCGCATGGCTATGACAACGGAAAAGATCTACCTACACAGTGATATAACCTAACTAACACGTATAAAGGGTGTTTGGAAGTACTTAATTGTAATTCCTGCTATGCGTAAGCTCCTCTAAACTTCTCAGTCGCATATAACACCTCCCTTTTGATCGTGACGCTTCTTCTTGAAATTTAGGGTTTCAGGAATGATCACTTCTTCTAGACTGCTTCAAGTATCCACGTCACAGGTAGGAGGGTTTGGAAAACCCTTGTGTTTTGGTCGATCCCAAGGATCGACTAGATCGACTACGGGTCGATCTAGGGTTTCGACCAAAAGGGATTCGGATCCCTTTTGGTGTTGTTGTCCGATCGCAAGAGGGAGAGTGATTTAAGGTTTGAGGAGTTTATTATGAGGTGTGTGAAAACCCTTCATAATGCCTTTGTATTACAGGAATTAATGAGGAGGTGAAATATTTCTAGAATAAGTATTGGAGTTTAACAAAAAGTCAAACTCACCCCCTCATTGGGGTTTCGTCCAAACCAACCCAACACCCCCTAGGGGTTATTGTTTGATCTTTTGTCATATTACACCCTCTAATATTTATCTAGGGTATGTATTATACTTGGTGTAATTACCCTTTATTGAAAATAACGCAGTATATTCATTTCTTCTTTCATCTCTTTTCATTTCATAACTCATTTCTTATTTCCACTAGCATTGTCCTGTTTAATGTGCACCGATATGACCCTATCATCATTTCTGTGAAGACTAGTGGTGAAATTCGTTTTTGGTTTGCACATTATCCTTTCATAATCTTGTATAAACACATCCCAAACTCGAGCTTAAATCTCAAGGCTCAAAACGAGCCGAGTTTGAGCTCGAGCTGTCTAAAATATAAAAGAGCCGAGCTCGAGCTCCAGCAGGTGGGGCTCGACTCGGCTCGTTTTCACCCGTAGTTTCATGATTTAGATTTTTTTTAAGAAAAGGTTATCAAATATTTTTATACTCTTTTTGGGTATTTTTTTTAAAAGAGTTTAGAAAGTTTAAAAACTTAGGGGGTTTTTGTTTTTTTAACTCTTAAAAGCCTTTTAATATGACTTATTTAGACGGGGTCAAATGTTTGACCCATTAAATGTGTTTGTTTTTCATGTTATTCAAAGATGGTAAGAGGCAATCAGTGTTAAGAGCGTTGTTAAGAGTTATTCACAAATTGAGTTATTCGTGCTTAATTGGCCACTGTATAATT
The DNA here is from genome assembly GCA_026074375.1 of Tanacetum coccineum. Taxonomy (NCBI): domain Eukaryota; kingdom Viridiplantae; phylum Streptophyta; class Magnoliopsida; order Asterales; family Asteraceae; genus Tanacetum; species Tanacetum coccineum. The sequence continues at coordinate 117,692 of BQNB010002924.1, forward strand.
ATAGCCAGGACCATCGAAATGTACAATACGACCCCTAATACGTACAGTCAATTTCATTACTAATGTGTCATGTTGTTCTAGTGGTGTTACACAATATTAAGGGACTTTTTGTTAGTGTGTGGCAAATTTTGCTTGTTTGACTTTGTTATACCGTATTTGACAGCAGCGATTGTTAGTTTTTTTAGAGGAATTGATTTACACACTCATGTTTTTTTATTGAGACACTATATTTTGTATATTACAAAGTTGTACATTGTTTTTTGTGCTTTATTTGCTTGTACAATTAAGTGTCTAAATCAAAATTTTAAGTGTGCAAATCACCTCCTTTTATTTATAAATTTGTCATACCAAAAAGGACAATATAAAGAATATGAAAAGGGACCGTATTTGTTTGAACCCGATATATTTTTCATGGTTTTTCCTACATCTTTGAGAGTGACTGGTTAATTTTATTTGTGTGTCATATGTATATCATAAACATACAAACACACAATATATTATATATAGAGAGAGAGAAAGAGACATGAGAGAGAGAGGGAGAGTGGGTGAAGGAGATAAAGAGAGGGAGAGAAGAGAGTGGATTAATTCCTAGAGATAGAAAGAGAAAGAAAGAAAGAAATATTATATTAGAGAATAAGGAATCACCAACCCACATCTCTTCCCTTAAGCATCTATATATAGGCATGTAAGGAAGGTTATAGTTTACCCTAGAGAGGGATGTAGGATATTACATGTTCATACATCATACATAGACCAACATTAACTAAACATAATCTACGACCGTGTAGCCGACACTTTTCTTGTTTCTAACAATCTTCCCCTAAGGGGTGGTTACTATGGTCTTACAAATAAGCGTGGGTCAAATGTCTTCGGTCTTCCTCCAACGTACTCTTCAAGCCTTCTAAGATGCTCTCGGCGCTTCAAAGTCTTGTCAATCTTTTCCAGCATCTCATTTGATCTTCCGATGTCATTTTTGCTCCAGTCCCTGCCATTCAATCTCTTGTTTCCACGACCCATTACATTCTCGTTCACCATATTTGACAAGTTTTCTCAAACCTTCATCATAGTACCGTCAGAGAACTTGTGTACCTCATCAAGCTTCATAAGGGATCTGATGTTGTGTTGCTTAAGATACATGATGTATAGTTTTAATACGCGTAATAATATAAAGTAAAGAAAATTCCAAAACTATCCTTGAGGACAAAAGTAGTAGGAAAAATCTTACAAAATACTACACGTTTAACCGGTAAGTGATTACCGGGTCGTTTTCCTAAAGACTTATGAAATTGAGACCTCGTTTGTTATTTGGACAATGACTTGAATTGTTTCGAAGATGATTGTTTGCTAAAATCCTAATAGTGAGTAAAAAAAGGCACAACTAAATCTAACTATGAAAAACGTTAACTGAATTAAGAAAACGCGACAAATTAGCAATTGAACTAAATTTAACCCTAAATACCTTTCTAAACTTTTTCTAAACTTAATTGACTATTTAAAAGTGAAAAGCTAAGGAAATTCTAAAACGAGAGTGGTAGAAGCTTAAAAACGAAGAAAACGAGATCGGTGATCAAATCCCGTTCTTTAAAAATTGAATTTTCAAAATATTAACCCTACTGAAGAAAATTTCAACCTAAACCTAGAATATGATAAGAGAAAATTTTATAAAAAAGAAAATTATTTTTTTGATTATTTTTCTATTTTTTATTTTAAAGTTTTTAGCAAAAATAAATGATTAAAAATACTAAACTTTGAGTTAAAAATCTAAGTAAAATTCTAAAAATAGATTATGATAAGCAGAATGCAGAAAAAATGTAAAAACTTAAAAAGCTAAACTAAATAAGCTGGGAAAAAGCTTTTAAGCACTCGAAGTGCTTTTCTATAACAAAACTTAAAAAGGTGGTAAAAGAATAAACTACGCACC